>VJWM01000197.1:167500-405476 GCA_010909165.1 Anthoceros angustus
TGTGTGAAAGTACATCACTCACTCAAATAGGAGCAAATTTTTGTTCTTTCTACTTAGTTACCTTCTTCAAACAACCAAAGGTCCACTACTCTCCAAAGAGATATAGCAATGATTCACTCTAATAGGAGAAAAATTATGTCTTTTTACGTCATTACCTTCATCAAACAACCATTGTCCATTACTTTCCAAAGAGCTATGAGTTGAGATCCATGCTATTCTATTGTTTCTTTTTGGGCTAAGGTATACAATATTCTATGGTAGATGAGTGCATGCCATTTTCATGTATGAAATTGAGCTTTCTTTATTCTTGTTAGAATCAGTATGACGTTAGATTGATCTTTGGGATTCTATGATAATAATTTGTTTGTACATAATTTTTCTTGTCTCTAGATTCCACATGTAGGTACATAAATTGGTTTCTAGAATGTTGACTCATAGTTGACCATTGTTCTCCAAAGAGCTATAGTAGAGAAACGATAAGAATTGGAAAGATTGGTCTTTGCGATTCTATGTTTATAGATAATTTTCTTGTCTCTAGATTGTACATGTAGATGCATAGTTGACAATGAGTCAACATAGTAGAAACCAATTCATGTGTACATGGTTTTAGTGTCTAGAAGGTTAATCAAGATAGGTCATGGGAGCTCAAATGACCTAGTTGCAAATAGACTGCATTCTTTAAGTTGTTTGTCCTAGATTATGACGGACCTAGTTGCAAAGTCAGACTGCATTTTTGTTGAGCTCTTCTCCTCTCCGGAAGGAAACACTTCCATGAGGGCCTTTAGTTTTTCAAGCCCAATGTCGTAGATGAACTTTGAACACAATCTTTGTCCTACATATTAAGCATCTCTCTACTTTGTCTATTCAATTTCATTAACCATGTAATGTAATTTAAATTATTTAGATAATGTAATCCATATTACAAGTTAACGTTGTCATGTGGTCTTCGACATGACTACATGTATCTACATGTACTCATAGTCAATATGTATCTACATGTACAATGAGTCAACATAGTAGAAATCATGGTTCTACTATGTTGACTCATAGTTTTCCATTGCTCTACAAAGAGCTATGGTAGGGACAATACTAATTGGAAAGAATGGAATAGAGCCAAATGAAGATAATCATCATCGATGTTATGTAGAGACATGAATTAAGTGGACAAAATATTTTCTTTATGTGATTTTTGAATCATTGTAAAAATCATTATTTTGTATGTGTAGATGGATAGATAATAAAGACTTGTTAACCATAGTGAGTACTTAGGCACATAAGGACCACTATATATATAAGTACAAACTATAGAGATAAAAGGTATTTCCATAGTTTCGCTTTTGCATATGGGGGGCTAACATAAGACTTTGAAATTTTATCAAAGCATGTACATGTGTGAAAGTACATCACTCACTCAAATAGGAGCAAATTTTTGTTCTTTCTACTTAGTTACCTTCTTCAAACAACAAGGTCCACTACTCTCCAAAGAGATATAGCAATGATTCACTCTAATAGGAGAAAATTATGTCTTTTACGCCATTACCTTCATCAAACAACCATTGTCCATTACTTCCAAAGAGCTATGAGTTGAGATCCATGCTATTCTATTGTTTCTTTTGGGCTAAGGTATACAATATTCTATGGTAGATGAGTGCATGCCATTTTCATGTATGAAATTGAGCTTTCTTTATTCTTGTTAGAATCTGATGACGTTAGATTGATCTTTGGGATTCTATGATAATAATTTGTTTGTACATAATTTTTCTTGTCTCTAGATTCCACATGTAGGTACATAAATTGGTTTCTAGAATGTTGACTCATAGTTGACCATTGTTCTCCAAAGAGCTATAGTAGAGAAACGATAAGAATTGGAAAGATTGGTCTTTGCGATTCTATGTTTATAGATAATTTTCTTGTCTCTAGATTGTACATGTAGATGCATAGTTGACAATGAGTCAACATAGTAGAAACCAATTCATGTGTACATGGTTTTAGTGTCTAGAAGGTTAATCAAGATAGGTCATGGGAGCTCAAACAGACCTAGTTGCAAAGCTGTACCTGCATTCTTTAAGTTGTTTGTCCTAGATTATGACGGACCTAGTTGCAAAGCTGTACCTGCAGCTTTTGTTGAGCTCTTCTCCTCTCCAGTGGAAGGAAACACTTCCATGACGGGGGCCTTTAGTTTTTCAAGCCCAATGTCGTAGATGAACTTTGAACACAATCTTTGTCCTACATATTAAGCATCTCTCTACTTTGTCTATTCAATTTCATTAACCATGTAATGTAATTTAAATTATTTAGATAATGTAATCCATATTACAAGTTAACGTTGTCATGTGGCCTTCGACATGACTACATGTATCTACATGTACTCATAGTCAATATGTATCTACATGTACAATGAGTCAACATAGTAGAAATCATGGTTTCTACTATGTTGACTCATAGTTTTCCATTGCTCTACAAAGAGCTATGGTAGGGACAATACTAATTGGAAAGAATGGAATAGAGCCAAATGAAGATAATCATCATCGTATGTTATGTAGAGACATGAATTAAGTGGACAAAATATTTTCTTTATGTGATTTTTTGAATCATTGTAAAAAATCATTATTTTGTATGTGTAGATGGATAGATAATAAAGACTTGTTACACCTGTAGGTCTCGCACATGGGAAACGAGCATGCCCTATGCATCATAGAGAGATGCTCATAGAGGAAAGCAACAAGTATGACATATAAATGTGATCAGGAAATTATTTCAATAGATATAAATAGGATATAACTTAATTAGTTTAGAGGAATGCAAAAGCTTATATACATAAGTTTTTAATTCTATAACATGTAAAACTTGTAAAATTCAAACCGAACAATACAACCGTCATTTTCAACAGTAGCTCCTTTTGAATTCGAACAAGATTGAAATAATTTGTTATTTAATATATCCTTTAAGGAACTCTTACATACTTTAGGAAAGTTTGTTGAACAAGAAACCTCAATAAATATTGTTTCACTTAAGTTTACAGGAAATGATGTTCGCCAATATTTTGCCCGTAGTGCAAAAAACCAATCGTCCACCTGAATTGATTCTTCAATTAAATCATCAATTTTAGTCAATATTTCATTTTCATAGTCCTCCAGCATTCTTTGCTCATTACATCTACTTTTCACAAGCAAATCTGAAGCTGAAGAAAAGCTAAAATTTTCACCTAAAATCTCAACATTAATCATCATAAACATAATCAAAATTAATAATTGCATTCTTGGAGAAAACTTCAATAGTGATCCCATGCTTAGTAAGCATGAAAAACATAGAATGTTGTTTGGGAAACTATGAGTCAACATAATAGAAACCTATTCATATACTTATGTGTGGAATCTTATTAAAATATGATGTAAGTAAAATTAAATTAAATTAAATTATTGAGAAAAACATTGTAATACTTTAAGTTAAAAATGAAAGAATATAATATTTTTTGAAAATGTTGCTACATAAAAACAAGAAACCTTTCACCTAAGTAACTTCCTTGCCTTTCAACTTATCAATAATTGTTATTACTTCTCTCCAAGAGAATTATATCAAATTGAGATGAAAACAGATTCTATTTATGACACGTTAAGCAACAATTCTATTATGAAATTATACGGCTAGAGTAGAGTAATGGTACAAACAATGATGAAGTTTTGCGAGTAAGTCTTATGCTTTGTGCCTTGACATCAATTCCTTTGGTGTTCGTTGATCAAGTATAGAGTATTACACGGGACGGTTACAGTTTCCATAAAAATGGTGGTCTTGCACAGTGAACTCACACGAAAAAGCTCAAGGACTATGCATCTTGATATTAATCCTTCCATTATAGTTCATAAGTATAGAAGTTGCAAATGACCAAAGTGGACTAACGTAGTGACATCAGTTCCTCTTCGATTCTAGTAAACTTCATTGGACTAGGAGTCTTTATGTCAAACTCATATAAGATGAGGGAGAGATAGGTAGTATGTTCCCCTGATATGGACCATTGTTATTACTATGTAAGTTTATAATTGATAGTTAAATCATATATCTCCAAGGACATTAGACTAGTATTTTAAAAACATAAAATTATTAAGTTATATTTATGAAAATTTATCTCTATATACATATATTTAGAAAGATTATATATTTTTTCAGTCTAGTATTTACGAAGCATAACTCTCCACATCATGCACGTGGTCATTGACATCTTCCTCTGGAGTGTTATGCACGTGATCATCAACTTGTTCCTTTATTTAAGGCCATGTCACACGAGGTAAGAACTTGCATTCACATGAGCACCTAATATATCATTAAACCCAAACGCTTCGATTAGTGTCTCAGGGCATGACAGCCATCATATCTCTCTACATTAGATGAAACAACACTATATATTCTTACTTTTACATATTTAAGTGACATCTGTAAAAAAGTTGTAGTATTCAAATTTCAAAATACATCCGTTTAACTCTATAAGACCTCCTTTTGAATTACCACAAGTTTGAAACAATTGATGATATAAGATATTCTCTATGCATCCCCTACATACTGCGGCAAAGTTTGTAGTACAAGAAAGTTGAACATATATTTTTTCTTTCTTGTCTGAGGTTGTGAATTGTAGTCTCCAAATCTTTTCCTTAGATCCAAACAAAAAATCATCAACAATTTTGGTGTTAACATAATCATCAACTTGCGTTCTCACATCGTTTTCATAATCATATAGTGTTCTTTCGACATTACATTTGGATCTCATTGGATTTTCAGTTACCAAAAAATTAATATTGATGAGTATGATTGTTATTACTATGAGGAATCGTATATGTACATAGAACTTGCAAAGGGATTTCATTCGAAAGATTATTATTAAATAAAAATCTAAAAATTTAATGAACTTCCAAATTAATTATAATAGAAACTTTCACAATACAGGTTGCCTTTAGATCAAGTTGAGTGATCATTTATTCATTTATTTCACGTATTTTATAACACATAGAACAACGAGAATATTAGGGTGCTTTCTAAAATATAAAAATATCCCTGTCGTTAACCAACACGAAAGTGAATCTAATAGGATACCCACGTCCGAGCAAGTTCTCGCTCTGCGTCGGAAATCCAAGTGACTGCGCCTCCCTGAGTTGCAAATCTCCGACCCACGAATTTAGTGAAGATGAGTCGAAGAAGACGAAGGCCCTCCCGCGGCAACCCGGCGGGATTTCGCCCCAGTCTGCAGCACGCGTTGCTAGGTAGAGATAGCTGTTGCTATGCTACTACCTCTGCCCTGGCTTGTGGGATTTCTGGCAGCAACTTGCCGTTCCGGCATTGATCCACTGCCAGTCATTGGATTGGCTCCTCTCCAATTCGCTACCTCGTACACATGAGGTGAAGCATTCGTGGATGCTTTCAAGCTGGATGGATGAGGAGCAGCACGTCCTGAACAGGATGTGCTGCTCCGTATCCATCATCCATCCAGCGTCAGGCCGTGATAACGATCTGCTTGAAGTCGGAGATCATGATCTCAGGGCAATTCGTTTCAAAATGTCCTCTTCAGTATGTTGAAGAGCCTCTTGATGGTGTCCACGACCTGATTCCAAATTCCAATGGCGTCCACGCCTTCTTCTGTTGAAAGGAGATCACCATTGCACGGAGTTTCACTGCTACAGAATGAGTTCCTATGACCTGTAAGGTCTCCTTCAATCCCGTCAAAGGCAAAGAGGACTGGCACAAGTCGTTGCCTGTGCTTACCCACGGTTCCTAGTTTGTGCAGAGTCTGCAGACTGCCAATCTCTTCGAAGAGACTTTTGTGCTGGAGCGGAACCTTCACGTGGAACTGCGTATACTTGACAGCCGGGCTCCTCGGTTGGCCAAAGTCGTTGCTATATCCCTCAGGTTCTCCAAATCATCTGCAGGCTGAAGTTGCTTGAAGCTCCGCCAAACGTCGCTCCACAAGTGGAGCAATTACTCGCAGTCATCTTCCAGTCTTTGCGAGATACTTTCCTTTGTATTCCAAGATGTAGTAGATTCCGGGCTGGTGAACCGGACCTGTTTGTCTTGTTCAAAAACACTGGGCATCCTTTCTATCCTGGCCTAAGCATGCTTCATGACTCCATACGTGCGTCAGGGAGGACTTTTGTCACGTTGCTTAAGCGGAATGCTGCGGTTTGCAGAAGCCACGTGTCAATTACCTGGTGACGAGAATTCCAGGACAGAAAAGGAACAAATGGGAGGGGATCTTCATGTGACTTGTGACGTGGGTTGCCTTTGTGCGAGTTCAGCATGACACTGGCTGTTCCGTTCCTTGCTAGCTGCTCTAATAATGGTGGTGCTGTCGCCAGTCACTGGCTATCACTGTTTTGTGCAGGCGGAGAATGATTCGTACGGACAACTCCAATACTCCTAGGAAGTGCATGTCTGTTTACTCATTTCAGCACTGAAATGTTGCATCCCAGCCAGTTGTAATTGTTTTGCTCGAGGGAAAATGTGACGCTAATGCAGAGGCTGTTTCTTGATCAGCGTGCAGCGGGTGAGCTGAAGTGACACAAAAATGGGCAAATATCCAACAGGCCCAGAGGCCTGTACTGCTGATCCGTCATGCCATGTGCTAATCACCAGTGTGACAGACCCGGGTCCCTTGGTCTTATTGGCTTTCTGGTGTTTTGTAGTCTCAACCTGCAGTGCGTTCCAGCTTTACAAGCGAGCATACCTCAGGAGACGACCTGTGAAGGCGGTTGTTGTAACAGAATCCAGCTCCTATGTCTACACCGGGGTATCAGAAGATAAGACTGCGACTGCAGACAAAGGGTTGAAGAAGGCCTTGAACTCACCGAGTAATTCAGGGGGAGGCGAGGTTCATCTGGATGTTGAGCGTGATAAGGGATTACTCAAGTTCACCGGTTATACATGGACACCTTTTGGAGAAGCTTGCTATTTTTTGTGCGTACTTACTTCTCTACACTGGATTGCCCTCTACTTGCTTGTGCTGGTCGACACTTATTATGGGTGTGAGGTGGGCGGCATCGACAACTTATGCTTTTTTGGGAACAATGTGATATTTGGTACCTATGAATTGAATGGCAAGGTAAAGCTGGTAGATTATTTCCCCCCAAGCGCAGCTATGTCATGCTGCTCATGGCCTCGTGGAGAGGTGCTTCCATCTTTGACGTCCTGTTCTCTTGGGGCTGATTTTGGTTTCAGGTATTCTTTGTGATATGGTGGCTGTCATCACTATGGTTCACACTTTGGGTGGTGAATAAGGGTAAAGTGCACAACTGGTTTCGAATGCCATGTGGGCTGTCTAAAGCAACCGTGGTTCATGTCTGGGCATTGGATCATCGAGAAATTCTGTCAGCTCACGTCTTCTTTCTTGTGCTTGTCGTCAGGAGAGTGAAGGTAATGAGAGCCCTCAGATTGCATTGTCTTTGTGTCAGTATTAGAGCCAAGGAATAACTTCTGAACTGGATAATATCCTCTGATTTCCTTCCCTGTTTGTGATCATGGGCTTTTCAGAACATTATTGTACCACCTGAGAGTAAAGGTTATTTTGAGACGATTGCCATCAAGCAAACTAAAGGGGGCCAGAGGTACTTCCTGTTTCAAGGACAGCGATATCTGGTCGATGGTGATACCCTTCAGCGTGCACACCTGTCTGTGGGGGAAACTTTAAGTGACTATATGCAGGTATCACCAAGTATCATGAAAATGCTGGAAAAGGCAGTTCAGAATGTAAGCACTTGACGAGGCTCTAGAGCTTAACACGATATGCTTTTGCAGGGGTCTGCTGGGCTTACAACAGAAGAAGCCAAACGTCGGTTGGAGCTACTAGGATTAAACGAGATTCCGTTTAAACCTGAATCTCTGACCTTCACGACATTTGACGAATTGTTCACCCTGTTCCATGTATATCAGCTAGTCATGTATATGTTGCAGTTCTGGAACAGCTACCTATTTGTTGCCTCGCTCATGACGTCCATTGTGCTACTTAGTGCTGCCATTACCATCTACAGTCGCCGTCGAAGTCAGTTAGCCATTGCCAAGGTCAGACTTCAGTGCTATGAGCTGCCTCAAAAGAGGCGGAAACAACCCCCGGAATTTGGTGCTGACGCTTTACAATGTTTGCAGATCACCAAACATGTCACAGATGCTGATGTTTTCCGTGACAGCACCTGGAAGAAAATCAGCTCAGCACATCTAGTCCCAGGAGATGTTTTGAGAGTGAAGAGTGATTGGATCCTACCGTGCGACCTGCTCATTCTAAAAGGTGAGCCCTTCTCAACAGGCGCTCACATCCTAAAGACGCATCCTAAAAACAAAAAACATTTTGCTTGTTCACTAAGTGTGCTGCTTAACTGTATTCAAGGTTCTTGTGTCTGCAATGAGAGCATGCTCACTGGTGAGGCTATGCCTGTACAAAAGTACTTTTCTTCCAACACAGCCGCTGGATACCAACCTGATAGCTATCATGCACGATTTACACTTTTCTCTGGTACCACTGTGCTTCAGGCTGGCAAGGGCCATGAGGAAGTAACAGCAATAGTCACAGCCACAGGTATGTTGTCCTTATGAAAGTTCTTGGGGAATGCATGTGTTTGGTCCACCTGTATGGTTTCACTTAACATGGGTTGCATGGACCAGGAATGGCAACTTCAAAAGGTAAGCTACTATCCAGCATACTGTATCCAGAGGAGATGGTTTTCAAGTACGATGAGGAACTCCCGATTGTGGTGCTACTGTTGCTATCGTATGCAATAGTCTGCTTCATCATTGCCCTGATTTTTCAGGTATACTGATTGGAATTCTATCTGCAATTAATCGTAGTTCAAACAAGATTGCTGTTCCCAAAACCACAATCCCCTAGTGTTGGTGTGTTCTGCAGAGTCCTAAATAAGATCCCAATTCGGACTGCTGCAGAACAATACTGGGGCTCAGAGCATCTGGGTGACAAAGTGGATATACTGCATGGCAATAATAAATCAGATAATGTCGCCATTGCTACCTGTTGCTCTTGAAGTTGGTCAACTCCATGCTGTCGAACGCCTGAAGGCATGATGCTTACTCTGAAGTTATTGCCACGAATAGTTGCTTACTTCATCAGCAACAATGCTAGACATGACCTCTCAGCTCGGGAATGCTTTCTGCAGGCCAGGGGCATATTTTGTCTAAACCCAAAGCGCATAGCCATTGCTGGCAAGATTCGCCTATTCTGTTTCGATAAAACAGGCACTTTAACTGAAGAAGGACTTGACTTTTTAGGTGTTCAGAGCGTTCTCAGCACTGGACAAAATGGGCCTCTATTTGGTCCCATAGTGGGCCCTCAGAACGGCGATCGTGTCGAAGACTTGACTTTGTATGGTTTGGCAACTTGCCATACTGTTTCCAAATTTGGCGAAGAGTTCGTAGGGAATCAAGTTGAGGTTAGTGTTCTCAAGAGCAATAAAGCAGGTAGTTGGAGTGTGTTCGTTGGTAAGTTTTCTGATAAACTTGTGACACAGGTCAAAATGTTCTCTGCAATTGGCTGGGAGCTAGTGGAAGGTGAGTCTCAGCCACCACTTGTACGGAGCAAGAAAGGTGAGGAGCTGCACATGGTCAAGCGCAATGAATTTGAACACTCTAGAACAACAATGAGTGTCATCGTCCGGGATAAGGATGGCAACTTCCATATATACTGCAAGGTGAGAGTTTACTTTACCGTTTGTTTGGACTCTTCATAGTTGTCGGGTGTATCCTTACATGCTCAGGCCACAACAGGGTGCGTTTGAAAAGATCAAGGACTTGAGCAATGACAACAGCATTCCCCATGACTATTTGAAACGAGCTCGAGCTCATGCTCTTGATGGCTGCTATGTGCTTGGTCTTGCTTACAGGCAGGTGACGTTGCATAGTATTATCTGAAGTTTCTGAGGGGCGTTGAACCTCCTCTCTGATACTGTACAAAATTATCTGCAGAAAACTTCCTTCAAATCTGTCTTCGGTTGAAGTTGAAGCTCTATCAAGAGATGAACTAGAAACGGAGTTACAGTTTTTAGCTCTCATACTCTTCCGGAATGAGCTGAAGCCAACCAGCCGTGCTACTATATCTTCATTGAAGGAGGGTGAGGTAGGTGCAGTGGGCGAAAATGTTAGATTACAGTTTTCTTTTGATTTTCTTAGTGAGGAAAGGTTTTCCTAGTTAATCCTTGTATATCTGTTGTCTTGGCGAAGGTTCGTTCTGTTATGGTCACAGGCGACAATGCTCAATGCGGAAAGTATATTGCTGGAGAATGTGGCATGATTTCTCCTAAGGTCAAAGTTCTACTCGGTGATATCACGGAGTCTGACAGGTTATATAAAGCACGTCCATCAAGTTAATTTGCTCTCCTGCTTTGTCATTGCACTGTCTTCGTGTATGGCACATAACCGTGGGTTGTGAGGCAATTTGCAGTGTCAGTTGGTCTTCTATGAGTGATGAAGCTGAAATATCACTAAGTACTGAGGAGCTCTTAAACTACCACGTGAAAGGAATGCGTGAAGGAGTTGTGGAGCTAGCTATTACGGGAAAAGCATTTGAACTCTTAACAAGATCAGAAGTGATGGATACGCTTCTCTTCTACACTCGTATATTTGCAAGGTTCACCCCTTCAAATAAAGTACGTTCCATCGCATTCCACTTCAATTTGGCAAGTATGAGTGTTGCCCAGAAGTCATGTGCTTTTCGGTTTCTTTTCAGGTGAAGGTGGCTAACATGCATAGGGATCGGGGCTTGATAGTTGGAATGTGTGGAGATGGTGGGAATGATTGTGGCGCATTGAAGGCAGCCCATGCCGGCGTAGCTCTCAGTGAAGCAGAGGCTTCTGTTGTCTCTCCGTTCACCTCTCGGGACAAATCAGTATGCATTAGTTGCTAAAATTCATTTTTGGGCGGTGATATGGTAAAGTTCACTGTCTAAGGCACAGTAAGGCTAAACTCCTTTCGTTCTGCAGGTTTCTGCAGTTGTAGCTTTACTTCGTGAGGGTCGGGGTGCATTGCATACCTCTTTCGCCTGCTACAAGTATCTGATCACTTATGGGTTAATGTTCTCTGTCCTCAAGCTGTGTGCCTACTGGTAATAGGCCTACCTCGTTCTGATTTGCCTAGTAACAAGTGGTGGTAAGGTTCGTTGACATGGTTGATGATTGTTTACTGGGTAGGTATGGAATCATTCCTTGCCAGATGGATTATGTATTTATTGATGGAGTGGCCGTTTTGAGCCTTTGTTACTGCATGACTCTGAGTTATCCAGAGGACAAACTGGCGAAGGTATCCTCCCTTGCTGCTTTTCCATGAACCTGGTGGGATAAAACACGTCGAGCGCTAGCAAACCTTATTCGGTCTGCTTTCAGGTGCGACCGACATCAAGTCTTCTGGGACCGATAAATGTTACATCTGTTCTGGGAGTGTGGGTTATCAATCTCATCTTCCTCGTTGGAGCCCTCTCACTCATGAGTAGCCAACCTGATTATGTGAAGTGGCCAGCAGAGTAAGATGACTGTCTAGCTACGAAGAAAGCATGTGATGAATTGGAACTTCGCTAACGACTTTTACGTATACATTGCAGAGAATCCCATTCTGCGAGTTGGTGGACTCTGGGTGACAACTGGGAGTCCACAGTGCTATTTTTCACCATGTACTTTCAATTCATTACAGCAGCATTCGTGTTCACATTCGGGGCGAGATTTCGCAAGAACGTATTCACAAATTGGCTTCTCATTGTAAGTTCCCACTGCACTGGGTGTATGAAGCAAGTTTGTTTCTCGGGTACGAAATTGCTTGACTCGGTTGTTGATGTGTACAGGTTACATACGGTAGCCTTATTGTGTTCATGTCCACTGTCCTGCTTCTTCCTCACAGTGGCTTCACTAGTTTGTGGCATGTCGGCAGTGAAGATTTCAACAAGCCAAATTCCACATCCCCTGTGTGGATAGCGTACCAGGTTTGGCCCTGTAAACCATTCGGCTTTTTAGCACTGATGCACTGTGATAACCAACCCTTGTCATCATATCTGATCAAGTTCGTGCTTCGAATGAACATAGGAGCGAGGGGGTGCACCATCTCCTGCCATGTCGTTTAAGCTGAGGTTCCATCTGTGGTGGTTAATTTGGTCAAATCTCGTCGCTCTCATTCTGTGGCAAAAGGTACCACTGCTCTGAACGTGTTCTTCCAGATCCAGCTTACGACGACGCTTACAGCACTGATGTATGAAATGGCCCACGTTCGTTGCAGCTGGTTGCAGAAGGTCCTGTGGCAAAAGCTGTGGCACGCTGGCTCCCTTCCTCTCGCCCGGAGTTCCACTTGTAGGACTAGTGCCGCTAGAGCCGTTCTAGGGAGACACGCCAGAATTCTGAGCTTGTTCACCACAACAGATGAACAAAGCGTTTTTCATCGACGATCAATGCAGTGTGCTTCTGTGATACTTAAGGCATGTCCCTGATGGAGGCCATCTCTAAAGAACATGGCTTGCAGTATTTGAGAGGACTCCCAAGTCCCGACATAGCTTCACCATCTATCATACTTTGAGCATGGGGCGGCAACCGCGAGATCGGTTTCTCGGCTAAGTTCACGGCCGCCTCTGCTTATGCTGCACGCTCACCAGCGGAGCCCCATCTTTCATAGCCCGTTGCTCTCGCCTCACGCACACTCCCTCCGCGGATCTCCTGTGTCCGGCATTTCCGTGCGCACAGCTGCAAGTTGAAAGCATCGCTTTTACACAGTTGTATGTAGTTACCCCCACCACGCCGAGGGGTGAGGGATCATGAAGAACTCCCCTATGACCATCAAGAACGTTGGCAGAAATCGGCCCCTCCACGTTAAGCAGGCGCCTTCCCTGAGGAGATTGTTGCTGCCACGCTACGGGCGATGCCATGTGGAAGACGAGGTTGTGCTGGTGGTGGATGCCTCTACCCTGAATTCCAGACATTTTAGGTATTCCGGGCTGCCTCAAGCGAGGTTGTGGTCTTCGAATGCCCGCAGAGATGACGATTCTGGAGGGGCTGAGGCATCCGGCAAGGAGGAGGGCTTTGAGGAGAATGGCCTTAAGGACGAGGGCTCTGAGGAGATTGGGGTTTGCTCCAGGTGGCGGGGAAGTATCCTGGAGAAAACCCCAATCTCGTCAGAGCCATCTCCAAAGCGTTAATTAGGAGCGTTCGAAGGAGGCCCCCATGGAAGGTGGGACGTATCTCTGGTGGTCACGAAGAATCTGCGCATGTGCAATGACTGCCACAGTTCCACCGAGATCATTTCAAGGGTTGAAAGAGACATTATTGTAAGGGATGGGTCGGCCTAACCCCGTGAGCGAGAGCTGTGCACTACTGCTACACTAGCACCCAGATAGATCCATACACTCCCGTCAGCAAAACCCCGAGATGACGTTAGCCAGGAAGCATAGCACGTTGAGATAATAGGTAGTGGTTGAAGGATGAGAACTGAGGCCCAATTGTTCGACTGCTACTTTTGAGAAGATGTCAGAAATACAAGGGCAAAGTTCCATTGATTGCATATCTGCAAGTTGGGCATGTTCCACTCGTCCTGCGATGCTCAGCCAAACAAACGTCACAATACTGACCATGAAGGCATGGCAGGATCACCACATTCCGACGTCTGTCCTGACAGATGTGACATAATATCTGCGTCTCAATGCTCTGTTTCTCCGATTCAATCCTGTCCATCGCCACTTCTAGCGTGTGCACTTGAGCCCGGAAAGCCAAGTTCTCAGCCTCTAGTTTTAGCATGTTCTCCTTCAAGGTGCGTGCAGAACCCTTAGCCTCGATCATCTCCCCCATCAATCTTTGCACCTCTCTCTCATACTCCCGCTTCCGTATCCGTACGGAAGATTTGCCCGCTCCCATCTCCGCTTGCAATTCTTGGAGAGAATTATCTGTCTCCGATTCGGTTACAGCATGCGCTATTTCCGTCTCTGACTGCCTTTGCCGCAATCTCCTAGACTCAAACACCATCACTGCCTCCATGACAAGTTTCGAATGTCGAACGCTGTGGGCATGCATTTCCATGATGAAATCTACAAGACCTTGTGACGCATCAACACTCCCGATAGCTTCGAGACAAGCCTTGTTGATATTTTCGACACAAGACCTGAAATTTTCATTGATCTCGGATAACCGCTTCTGAACAACTCGGTCCAAGGGAGTCCGATCATGAGGCTCGTCCGACCATGGTCTCTGGAGCTCCAACTCGTAGGCCCTGGTACGGGACAATTGCAAGGCAGGGGATAAGCCGAACGTAACAGCTCCTTGGCACATTGTGCCGCAGGGATAGCGCGGGATCTTCATGCCGTCACCAAACCTGCTTCCGAAGGCTGCGCTTATCCTCGCCCCCAGGTACTTGGGAACCGAGTACTCACCGATCAGGGACAGTCCCTTCACGTCTGGCCTTAGGTGCTCTTCGATCAGGTTGATGATTCTGTCTGCCACTGGAGCGCATATCTGCTCCCAGTCCACATGAATTCCCCCAGGTATGAGATCCTCCACATCACCACGGTCCCGGTCGTATTCCTTCCAAGCTGTCTGCAGCATTTCAGGGAACTTGAACCAGTTTTTGTTCGGGATCAAGTCCAAGTGAAAACAAAAGCTGCGCCATTCCTTCCGCAGTTTCGTCCTGATGGCAGGGTTCTGCCTCTCCAGCTCATGGAAGCAGCCAATCCTTGCCCGCACCATGTTGTAGAACTTGTGGTCCACGTCATTGAGACAACAACCGCTGGCGACGGTACGCCCTTCCACAAGAAGGAAGCCCCCTTCACACTCCTTCAAAATGACAATGTTGGTAGCGTCGTTCCGAACATCTACCATCAACACCTCAGATCCTCCCTCCAATCTGAATCCGGTAAAGCAATGCAGGGCTGCGGCTTCCCACTCCAGAACAAAGGACAGAGGATGCGGACTTGCCAGTGCTGCAGCTTCTGGCGGGCAAAAGGGGCCTGCCACCATGCCCGCTCTCTCCACGCACTCGCGCAAGGTCTGTAGTGCGGAATCATCCCAAATGCTGGGCACAGTGAGGCACCACTGGATGTCCCCCTTGGTTACGTCATGGCCAGTGGCGTTCACACAACCAAGGGCAAAGTTAGAGAGCTCGGTGAAATAGTCAGTGATAACGGTGACCAGTGACAGATCGTGGGGAATGTCCCCTAGCCCTGCATTTGCGCTCCTTCGCTCTCCCTGCCACCACCCCTGGGCCGGCGCCTTGCCTGAGCTAAGATGCCCCCAAAAATTGGCCACATACACGCCTTTGCTTACTTCCGACGTCGACCCTGCTGCCAAGTCCTTTTCATGACGCATGTCCGCGTCGAAGCCCCATTCTGAAACCTTATATTCCTCCGTGAGGGAGCCTGTTTCCGTTTCCTTCACATAGTACAGACTCATGGGCATTGCCCAATATGAAAGCTTCACATCCCCGTGCAAGCCGCAAGAGAAGGAACAGCGTTCATCACCGAAATGAATGCCTACTACTCTCAGCTCCGCCATTCGGAAATGGTCCACAGTCCCCTCGTGCACCGGCCGTCCTCTGCTACTTGTGTTGAAATGACCAGCTTGCCTCCTCAAAATCTGCTGGGGGCTGGTGCACATGTACACCAGAATCTCATCGTACGTACTGTAGAGGGAGGGCCGCGGCCAGAGGAAAGGAGAGGACGCATTCAACATCTTCTTGCTCTAAGAATGGCGAATAGGGACCCACATCTGCCTACAGGAGCCGGCTCTTGCTCATCACTTCGAGTCCAAGTTGCCCATCCCGTGGAACTCACACAAGCTCGCCAATTCATGGAGAAAAATGTCCTAAAAAGCTCGCCAATTCATGGAGAAAAATGTCCTAAAAAGCTCGCCAATTCATGGAGAAAAATGTCCTAAAATTAATTTTATTGGGTGTTGATTGTATATCTATACAAAGAACGGACGTAGAATGAATATGCGACCATCAAGTTCTTAGTCTAACCGCTCTTCCAACTAAAAACAAGAACTTTATTTAAGTCTGCTAACAACTTTAACTAAGCTATCGCCACACGTGACCTTCAAATCTTGAGCCTAACTGGCTCTTCCAATCACGGTTCAACCTTATCAAGGTACTTTTAAGAATTAATTATTAAATTTAATATATGATATCATCCAATAGCATATAATTCACTCTCTTTATCTTTGAGTTTTATTCCATGATACATGAATTTATGTTATGTATGTAAGTTTTATATTTAATAATACCGAAGATAATTATATGTTGTATCAAAGTGATAAAGGTTATGTTATGTTAGGTAGAATATATTTGGCAAGAATATATTTATACATTCAATAACATATAAATTGAACTTTTTTCTATGCAAAAGTTACATGGTGGAATTTTTAGGGTCAAAGGAAACTACCGAGGTCGAATGATAGTCACGATATCTAGCATTTCATGCTAATCAGTCCTGGAAAATAAAACACTTCGGCTAGCGTGACCATAATCGGTTGAAACCTAGGCTGAGAGTTTAGGAACCTGGTGAGAGAGGATGTGGGGTGCTACACTTTCCCCATACCACCAACATCAGTACGAGGTCAATTTAGATTTTTTTGCAGAAATGTTTCCGGGGTAATTGCAAGGTTCTAGAAACTCGCCAGCACGAGATTGAGAAGAGATAGCTCAGCAGTCAAGCTTTGAGTCGAGAAGAGATAACTCATCAATCAAGCTGTGAGTCGAGAAGAGACAGCTCAACAATCAAGCTCTAAGTCGAAGCGCCAGCCATTGCACTTCTTGATCGGCTTCTAGAGCAACCAGGTGGGCCTGGTGACCAGAACTTACAATTAATTGTCTGCCAAATCGACACGAAGAACACACGTCTTCAGTGAGCTCCAAAGATTATCGGAAGTGTATTACAGATGACAATGTAGCTTGGTTGAACAAGTTTAGACCAATGCTCTTATATTGCATTCAAGTCCGAGTCTTGAGCAGAGGGGTTGCACATCCAGAGAGAGGTCTCAATGAGGATGAGGGAGAGTGGTGAGACCTCTCTCTTGTACTCGGAAGGTGTGTCAGGCTTGTGTGGGAACGTACAGCAATGAAAACTTTAAGTAATATGCATAGGTACGTGCAATTGAGAATTAACGAAACACACCCTTGAAAATGGAAATTATGCACACCACGACCAAGCTGGTCTTTTGACTACGAGATGCCCCTCGTGAGGTGAGCAGCACAAGGTATGGTTGGCTGCACCCGACTCTTGAAAGCAGTCCCACTCTCGGATTGCAGCTTAAGGGAAAGAGAAGCAGTTTCGTACTCAGAAATTAGGGCATTCATCAATTTGATGGGTTTTGGTGAGGGCTATTCCAGCCAACATAGAATTAGGTCATCACGAAAACCTTATGTAAATGTGCAGCAATAATGATTAGAAAATTTGCAGCAATGTTGATTGATGGGAAAATCATGTCATCGGCAAGCATCCGGTTTGGAAGAACTTGAAATTCGTGATGAAATATTGAACACAAGCTGTTCCTACCTTGCTGAGTGCTTCTTTCCCCAGTGAATTTAAACTATCCACCAATCCATCCATGTCTGTCCACCAGCTTTGCCCCGGCTGCCCAGCTATTGAGCCATGTGATCATACCAAACTCTTCCTCGGTTCCATCCATGTCATCCACTTTGCCCGGCTGCCCAGCTATTGAGCCATGTGATCATACCAAACTCTTCCTCGGTTCCGTCCATGTTTGTCCACCAGCTTTGCCCCGACTGCCTAGCTTTTGAGCCATGTGATCATACCAAACTCTTCCTCGGTTCCATCCATGTCATCCACTTTGCCCCGCCTAGCTTTTGAGCCATGTGATCATACCAAACTCTTCCTCGGTTCCATCCATGTCTGTCCACCAGCTTTGCCCCGGCTGCCCAGCTATTGAGCCATGTGATCATACCAAACTCTTCCTCGGTTCCTTCCATGTTTGTCCACCAGCTTTGCCCCGACTGCCCAGCTGTTGAGCCATGTGATCATACCAAACTCTTCCTCGGTTCCGTCCATGTATGTCCACCGGCTTTGCCCCAACTGCCCAGCTGTTGAGCCATGTGATCATATCAAACTCTTCCTCGGTTCCGTCCATGTCTGTTCACCAGCTTTGCCCCGACGGCCCAGCTGTTAAGCCATTTGATCATACCAAAGTCTTCCTCCGTTCCGCCCATGTCTGTCCACCAGCTTTGCCCTGACTGCCCAGCCATTGAGCCATGTGATCATACCAAACTCTTCCTCGGTATAACCCAATGCTAGGAAGAAGCTCTTGATCACAAACAACTTCCAGTAGCCAAAGTGATGACAACAAGTGCCAACTCCAACTCGACATAGAACTAGAACAAAAACTTTGCTCAAGAACAATATCTCAAATACCTCTTGCTCATGGTGTTTGTCTGCATAGGGTTCTCCTTTGCTAGGGTGTTCCTCAAATTCCATGTTAGGTGTTCTTCAACATGTCTTAGAGATCCTGTGAACCTTATAAGTTTTTTTTCCACATATTAAAGAGAATGAAATAGTCTCTTATATTAAAAGAATTGTGATTTTCTATGTACTTATGTATGTATGTACTATACCTAGGTAACCTTGCTAAAACCTAGGTGTGTTTTGTTATCATGCACTACCGGTTTACAAGTCAATTATGGTGGGGGTTTGGTCATTACCGATGGCAGGTATATGATTTTGTGCACTGCATTGTTGTTTGCAGTGTGATGCGGGCGGTGTGGGAGATTTGGGTAGGAATATGTCCACGTCTGGCGTGGATGTGCTTCCGCCCGGAGGCATACAAGCCGGGGTTGCAGAAGCTGTCCCGGAGGTGGAGGAGGAGGATGCATGTGACAAGACAGAAGAAGTGCGAGTTGTGGGAGACGTCTCGTCTGTGGATGGGAAGGAACAGGGAATTCTGAATGCGAGCGCATCATTGGTTACAATGTGTGAGAATGGCAACAAAACATCTTGCAATGAAGACGCGCCAAAGGAGGCCGCGGCGGGGAAGGTGGCTTCCGGGATGGTGAGCAGAAAGGATAAGCGGAAACAGTTGAAGAAGTTGAAGAGACAGCAAATTCGGCAGGAAGTGGCTGTGGCGAGGAAGGTCGAGGAGGATGCCCGGCTGGCTGATCCGGAAGAGCAGGCTAGGATACGGTTAGAGGAGCAGCAAGAAGCGGAAGCTTTGGCGCGGGAGGAGGCTGAGAATGATAGGCTGATGCAGCTCTGGCTTGAAAGGGATGAGCAGGACAGGAAGGAGGCCGAGCGGCGGCTACAGGATGAGCTGGCTCGGCAGGTAGGATGATGGGATGGATGGATGAGTATGTTGCCGTGGGAGGTTTGTTTCTTGTGCAGCTGATTGGATGAGTGACTGATGGCCCGTCGCTGGCTCTGCAGCAAGAGGAGGAAGAGGCCAGGAAGCTGGCGGAAGAGGACCAGCTTGAAGAGGGATGGGAGTATGTGGACGATGGACCAGCTCAGATAATCTGGCAAGGAAACGAGATCATCTTTAAAAAGCCTAAGAAGAAGGTCCTGAAGGCAGTTGGTGGCCAACCTAATGAGGTATTGTGATGTTGCCGGGCGTGAGGTAGGTTGTAGCAGAGGATAAGTCTGTTTTCTGCTCTAAAGGATGTTCCACGTTGCGTTTTTTTGGTGCAGAAAGCTCAGGCGCCATCATCAAATCCTCTTCCACCTCAGGGTACAGCATTTGCAGCCCAGCGGCGGACAGAACCTACGAGTCCATCCGAGAGTGCTGAGAAAACTCGGAATTTCGGGACTGAACAGGTGGGTTTGTCTACAATGGTTTCCCTAGAGCAATTGTTTTTTGTCTGCCTTCGTGGCAAAAACTGACAACATTACTTCTTCTGCGCTCTACCTCCAGGACAAAACACATTGTCCTTTCCATATCAAGACCGGAGTGTGTCGCTTTGGAGTTTCTTGCAGTCGAGCTCATGTGTATCCAGATAAATCTTGTACCTTGCTTATAAGGAACATGTACACTGGCCCAGGCCTGGCTTGGGAGCATGAAGATGGGCTAGAGGTTTGTATTGTCCGTGTCTTGTGGTTGGCATTGGTCTGTATTGTGCTTGGGCATGTTTTCAGGGGAGTACGGCAAGTAACCTCCAGGGGTTGTGTAGTCAGCATGGTCCTGTGTATGAGTCGCACACCATAAGACTGTGTGATGGGGTAGCATTACGGTCCTTGTTTTCAGAATGCTCTGAAGCAGTGGTTATTAGAAGTTGCTTGCTCAGCTGGGTGTGCAGTGCATAGTTTTTTTAACTGTTTCCTCCAGAATGTACTTGCACAACTACTGTGATTGGAGGTGGACAGCACCTCTTGGCTGAGGCCCAAGATATGTGAGCCGTTCCGTATCCTGCTGTTAACTGTAGAGCTCCGCACCTTTGTTATTGCATAGTTTGCAGCAGATATTGAACTTCATTGTCGGAAAAGTGATTAATTGTGAAGGAGCAACCCTTTGGTGGATTGTGCCTGGAAGTCTCCTTGATTGTAACGCTTTGTCAGAGATGTTAGAATGCCAGGACCTGTTGGCCTTAGCTCTGTGAGGGCTACGTATGGCCATTTTATGGTGTTTTTGGCTGCTTAATGGATGACAGTACACTGAGGAGGAAGTCTACGACCATTTTGAAGAGTTTTACGACGATGTCCACGAGGAATTTCAAAAATGCGGGGAACTTGTTAATTTCAAGGTGACTGGTCTTGTCATTGTGTAGGTGGCTGATGACGATGCATGATATGACACCTGATCGCTTTCCTTCTCATTCTCCTGTTTACAGGTATGCAGAAATGCCTCTTCTCATTTACGAGGCAATGTATACGTCCAATATCGATCGAATGAGGATGCTATGTTGGCCTACAGCTCATTAAATGGGCGGTATTATGCTTCAAAGCAGGTCATCTCGCAAACCAGTTGCAAGCTTCCCTGCCTTTTTACTTCTGCATATTTCTGTTTGGGCTCGGTTGAGTGCAGTGACTGCAGACGCACATCCCGAACAGTTGCTAACCTTTTCTCAGTTAGTATGAGTCTTTCAAGGCATGAGACGTGCCACTTACCAAAGTGACTGGTTTTGGTATCATTTTTGCCACAGATCACGTGTGAGTTTGTCGGGGTTACCCGATGGAGAGTGGCCATATGTGGAGAGTACATGAGGGCCAAATACAGGGTATGGTTCTGATTGCCCTGTGCGACGTCTGACTCCATTGCACGTCTTGGGTGCTTTTCTGATAAAGCATTATTGGTTATTAACTTGTTAACTGTGATTCATATCCTGTTTTGTCTCTGTTGACAGCCCTGTTCGCGTGGAACGGTGTGCAACTTCCTGCATTGCTTCCGGAATCCTCGGGGCGAGTACGCCTGGGCAGACTGGGATTTGCCGCCGCCAAGATATTGGCAGTGCATGATGGACCAACTTTTTAGTTGTAAAGGGGGGACGAGGCAGAGGAGGGAAGACGTGCACATCGAGAACGGAGAGAGGAGTTCACATCGGGGCAGGGCATCTGACCATCCCCACAAGAGCAGCAGGAGTCGTGCCCGGAGCCATTCCAGTGACAGGGAGGATCACCACCGCCATTCCCCCGACTCGGACGTGGTCGACAACGAAGCTGGACTCAAGCGCCCAAGGACAAGCACCGCTGACAAGCTATCTGACAGGGGTGAACACCACAGCGGAAGCAGGTCACGATTATCTAAAAAATCAACCAGGGAGCACAGCAGCGTCGACAAGTCCTCGGGAGGTGGGAAGAGCGGCAGAAGAACCACGGACCCCTCTACACCGGAGTCCGAGGATGAACGCGCCTTCCAAAGGGATCGGAGCAGGATCAGAAGGTGTGGGGAGGACAGACCTTCCAGGCGCGAGAGAAGCAGGTCTAGAAGCCGCAAAAGGGCAAGGCATTCCCGGCACGAGGAGGATGTGGAAGAGGATAGAACTTCCTCCAGAAGACACAGAGCTGTAGACTCCGGTGATGAGGACAGCGAGGAGCTGTCAACCCCAGTTGGCAGATGGAGGTCTAGTGAAACACCAGCAGAGTCCGATGAAGAGGCGGCTTCCAACAAGGATGGAAGTCGGTCGAGAAAGCGTAGATCAAGATCACTTCACTCCACTCATCGGACACACAAGGCTCACAGGAGTGAGAGGTCCCTTGCTGAAGAATCACACGACCCAGATGATAGATGGCAATGCTAACGTCCGTGTTGTTTTTGACGTGGATCGGACGATTGCTGAGGTGTCGTTATCTCGGTAGTTTCCGCTCGTCCTGTTCACGCTGGCGTGGCCGATGCCCGTGCAACAATCCGTGTAAATATCTTCTCGTGGATCTTCCCCGAGGCGTTCAAGTATCTGCATCCCAGCTGCCCCTTGGAATTCGGCTTGAGGCTCTCCTCCTTCCGCTCTCTCGCCGGGTTGTTCGTTGTTCTGGACCATCTGACCTGCCCTTGCCCAGCCATTATGGGGTTGGACGCCTTGAAGCCGAGCAGGAGTGACGAGTTCATCTCCCGCGAGGAGCAGCTGCGCGGGGAGCAGGAGGTCCGCTACATTTTCGAGGCCGCTGCGCCGAAGCGGCCTCACAAGCCCGGGCGCAGCGACGAGGAGGAGGAGGAGGCGGACGGATATGTCCCCTCCGAGATTCCTGAGCTCCGCAAATTTCAGGAGTTGGAGGCCAGCGATGAGGTCGGGTCGGCCGCCGAGTCCAGAATAGAGCTTTGCGTTTGCGGAGACATGCTGCGGATTTCCGGATCTGATGTTTTCGTTTGCTAGTGATGAAATGCAGCATCTGGATTTCACCGGGGACGGCGTCGTGAGCGGGGAGGAGTTTGTGGAGACGGAATATTACAAGGATTTGCTTGTTGCTGAGTCCGGGCAGCATCACACGGTGCGCGGCGTTGTGAGGCTGATGAGTTTGGACGGTTTTGAAGTAGAAGACGCTGTTTCCTGATTCGCGGTTTGGTGTGGTGTGGTGTGGCTAGACCGGCTCGGGTTTCATCAAGGTATCGGTCGACGGCCCGGAAGCCTTCCATGTGGAGTCTGAGGATCCGTACACCAACCTCTACACAGGTCACTGTAGGACAAATCCCGCCACAAACGAGTGGGAGCCGTCGTCGGACGTGGTAAGAGTCTCCTGCCTATCCCTCCGCTTGCCTCATCTTTTGGCTACGGATTCTGAGCGATATTGTTTCCTGCAGGTGACTGTTGCTTCGGAGAAGCCACCTAGGAGTGAGAGTTAGGCAGTCTGGATGAGCTTGAGGGAGGAACCAGGCCTCGGTAGATGTTCTACAAGTTGAGAGACGTGTCCCCAAATGTCCAGTCAGTTCATTCTGGTTTTTGAGACATTTTAACTTGCTGAGCGAATGCTTGGCTTACTATCAGGCGTTTCCAACGCTTTGTGTACATTTCCTGCATTGAAAGATACCAGCGCGTTTGCAATGCGTCGCTGTAAGCCTGTGCGTGAGATCCCGAACTTTGAGGTAAATTGTCTGGTTACCGACTGACTTTGACGCGCGCGGGTCTGGAGGACCCGGTGCCACCGCCCTATGTGCTCTGAAGGAATGTAAATCTCACGATCCCCCCCGCCTGGTGTGCTGCACGTGGGGGGCGTGGTGGGTATTGGATTCCGGAAGGGCAGGTGTGTCGATCATGTAGCGCCAGATCGAAAGAAGGGTGCTTCGACGGTCCAGTGGGCTCGACGCTCAAGGAATGTGGAACGCTGTTTGCCGATTCTTGTACTCAGGATCTGAATTTGCGAGTTTTAGGAGTGGTGGTGCTCGAACCCTGAGGAGGGATAGTATGTGATCGCTAGAAGGGCACCATGGGGAATATCCTGCAGGATGAGCGGAGCCGTAGTCTGCTGCTGGTGAATCTGGCAGCTATTATGGAAAGGGCAGACGAGGCACTGCTGCCGGCGGTGTACAAGGAGCTTGGAAGAGCGTTGGATGCTTCTCCTTTTCAGCTGGGCTCCCTCACATTCGTGCGGTCCCTTACCCAGTCACTCTGTTTTCCGCTGGCAGCGTACTTGTCTGTCCACCACAATCGTGCCAGTGTGATTGCGCTGGGAGCAATTCTTTGGGCGGTGGCTACTTTTTTCGTCGGCGTCTCCACTTCGTTTCTGGAGGTATTTCGCACGTTCTCTTCCTCTTTGAATGGAGCCGGAGGCTTTTTGGTGTTGGGGAGGTAAACTTGTGGTGCGATTTGTTGGGTCATGCAGGTGGCAGTGTCGCGGGCACTGAATGGCGTGGGGTTGGCGGTTGTCATTCCTGCTATACAGTCGTTGGTAGCAGACTCCACTGATGACGACAACCGTGGAACTGCTTTTGGTTGGCTGGCAGTCACCAGCAGCATCGGTTCCATCCTTGGAGGCACACTAGCACTGTTTCTAGCAGAAACAACAGTGTTGGGACTAGCTGGATGGAGATTGTCCTTTCATCTTGTGGCAGCTATCAGTCTTGTGGTGGCGTATTTCGTACACACTTACAGCGTTGATCCACGGGTCCTTGCTTGGGCGTCAGTATCTTTGTCAAGTTAGTTGTATGTGCTTCAGGCTTGCTCCACCTTTTGCACGTCTTCTTCAGGCTGCTCTGTTAACAATAACAACCCTGTGTGTGTCTCTGGAGCAACAGGCATAGGCGAGAAGAGAAAGGTCTGGCTGTTATATGGTCAGATTTTAAGGAGATGTTAGAGGAAGCCAAGATTGTCACCGGGGTACGAACGTTTCAGATCATTGTAGCACAGGGAATTGCAGGAAGCTTTGCTTGGGGAGCTTTGGCATTTGCTCCGATGTGGCTGGAGCTTGTTGGTTTCTCGCACTCAATGACAGCCGGGCTTTTGGGCTTATGGACAGTGGCCACATCTTGTGGGGCTCTTTTTGGCGGAACGATGGGAGACTATCTGTCAACACGTCTTCCCAACACGGGAAGGATTATGCTTTCCCAGATCAGCTCCGGTGTAGGAGTTCCAATGGCAGGGGTTCTACTCCTCGCCTTGCCAGATGACCCTTCCTTTTGGTTCTTCTACGTTCTTGTTTTTGCCGTCATGGGATTCCTCATCTCCTGGAATGCACCTGCTACAAACAAGTGAGCGCCCCTCTACTTTCCTATCTCCTTCTCTCTTTTACTGGAGTCTTAACTAGTCTGATAACCGATCTTCCCTTTTGTGCAGCCCAATTTTTGCAGAGATCGTACCAGAAAAGGCCAGGACCAACATCTATGCGTTGGACAGATCATTCGAGAGCCTGTTGGCAGCATTCGCTCCCCCGTTTGTGGGTTATCTGGCCCAGAGGTTCTTCGGCTATGTGGCCCCTGCGTCAGGTATTGACTTCCAACAAGAGGTTGCAACAGACCGGAAGAATGCAATGTCGTTGGCTCACGCCCTGTATGCGTGCATCGGAATTCCTCTCGCTATATGCTGTGCCGTTTACAGTTTTGTGTATTGTACCTACCCGAGAGATCGAGACACAGCGAGAGCGCAATCACAGCTGGACCACGAGCTTGAAGATGGAGTCAGTGTAGGCGTAGGCCACATCAGGTTGGAGACATACGCTGCTAGAGAAGACCCCGATGAAGCAGCTGGTGAACTGGAAACTGTGCAGCTGACAGATGCCACAGCAAAGTCCAACGAGGAGATAGTTGTCATGATTCCCAACGGCTTCACGAAAAGTGTAGCATAGGTAGTTTGTCACCGAAGTGTAGAATAGTCACTGACCCGCTATAACTACTTATCAAGCCCCATTCACCCTCGGTATTGACCAGGCCAAAAACAAATCGCTCACAAAACACGTTCCATGTACGTTATTCAAAAGAATTGGCTTCCCGTCCATCAATCGAAACCGCCATTTTGGACGTAGGGACATGCATAGTTGGAGCGACATCCACGACGAACGCAAGAGTCCTACAGTTTAGAGCCCAAGGCAGAACCCCCATTCCTATCAAAGCTCTAACTACGCACATGTTTTGTCACACACACAATTCCGAAGCTCTAATTACATACATTAGCCTTATTCTGCTTGGTTACTTACCTTTCCTACAAAATCGTCGATTTTTTTCGACTACATTGCAATCCTCATCCGCCCTTTTAAAGGTAAAAAGTTAAAAGAGGTAAAAAAATTAATTAGTAGTTGTTGTGTTAAGAAGATGCATATGTTGCATGCTTCATGCAATCTCCTATCATAGAGGAATTGCTACAGCCACTAATGAAGAGCTGCCTAGTTGAGGTCAGGCTGGGGGATATATAAGGGCTAGAGCAGGGGCTTTGAGGACACTCATTTGAGAGAGCGGGCAAGTGTGCGCTCCAAGCCTTGTGTTGAGAGAGTTGTGGAGAGCTTAATTAGTAAGCTTGTCGTGGAGTCAAGGGCAGTAGCCAGTTGGGAGCAGGGTGTCATTTTGACCGAGTACTAGCTCAGTCCCCGGGACCGCTAGCGCTACGCCGGACTGCCTTTTCGACCCTTGGTCATTAAATATAATAAATAATAATATAAAAGATGCAGATCGCTGGAGTCCGCAGATCGCAGCCCAACCGCAGATCAGAATCAAGGTCCATGATAAGATGTCCATGTGTCCATAATAATATAAATCCTTGGATATAAAATTAAGTAATTTATTAATTTTAAACCGAACCTTTTATGAACCCTCGGTCCCGAGGGTAATAGGGGACCGAGGGTGAGGACCGGACTCTTGAAGAACCTCCGGTCCCATGTTTTTTTTAACACATGCCGGGACCGGGACCGAGCTTGGGACGGGGTCAAAATGACACCCTGGTTGGGAGTAGATAGCCAGACTCAAGCGTGTACTCTATCAATAAAGAGCAGCACCTCGAGGAGGTGGCTTGCGAGTCGTCAGTGGACAGCGGGCTATTTGGAGCTACTTGCTGTGTCGCGAGGTTGAGAGTGCTGAGAATCGTGCAAGTCTCTTGTGGAGTGAATTGGCGAGGTCTTAGACTTGTAGGTCTTCATAAGTTGTTTCCAAAACTCTGCAATAAATCTGGGATCTCTATCACTCACAATCTGCATAGGCAGTCCATGTACCACATATATATGCTTCTTGAACAACTGAGCAACATCCCCGCTTCTACTCCATTTAGACATCTATATATGTACATGAGCTTTTTACCCGCCCTCCGAATAGTGTCGTCCACGACCAGCCTTCAAACTACAGTTGCTCGAATGGATCTTCTCTCATAATGTGTTGCATGTCTCTTTGTTGAAATCATTTGTGATTTCGAAAGAGAATGAGGACATGAACAGGAAAGACTATGTCATCATGGTTCAACATAATCATGGACTGCGGGAGTTTGTTGAAGTCCTGGCAGAGAGAGAAGCGCCTGCTGTTCGTGGTTATGTACCAAAGTATCTGGTAAGGCTTCATGGTTATGCAAATCCTGCATGCATGGGTTTCACTTGAAGATGTGCAACAAGAATCATGGATGATCTTGCGTTACATTGGAAGTCATTGAGGACAATGACATCTTTCCAGTGGAGGAGAGAGTAATGGCACTGGTGAAATGAGATAGATTGGTGAAAAGTTAAAAGAGATAAAAAGTTAATTAATAGTTGCCTTGTTAAGAAGATGCATGTGTTGCATGCTTCATGCAATCTCCTGTTAGAGAGGAATTGCTACAACCGCTAATGAAGAGCTGCCCAGAGAGGACTCTTAGTGATCAGTGGTATGTAAGACTCCAATGAGTTAACAGCTGTCTAGTTGAGGTCAGGCAGCGGGATATAAAAGGGCTACAACAAGGGCTTTGAGGACACTCATTTGAGAGAGAGCAGGCAAGTGTGCGCTACAAGCCTTGTGTTGAGAGAAAGCTATGGAGAGCTTAACTAGGAAACTTGTCGTGGAATTAACTCATAAGCATGTCGTGGAGTCAAGGGTAGTAGCCAGTTGGACATAGATAGCTAGACTCAAGCGTGTATTCTATCGATAAAGAGCAGCACCACGAGGAGGTGGTATGCGAGTTGTTAGTGGACGGCGGGCTACTTGGAGCCTAGTGAGATGTGCAGCTTGGATTTCTATAAGGAAGCTAAATTGGCTGCGTAGTGAGGGGCGTTACTCTCGGGTTGTATGGTTTTTGATCTGTTTTGGCACGGTTCTTTCTTCCTTTCATCCTTCAGTATGCTCTCTGGTTTTATGTTGATTTTGTAGTATGCCAAGCTTATATGTTCTATGAAGTCCAGAATATCCCTTATCCAACTCTTTGAATTGTAGTTAGCAAGATTTCTTTTTATTTTATCAATTCGTTGGGAGTGTAGAACGTGAAGAACATTTTTAGGTTTTGCTGATAGGAATTGTCTACGAGTATCATGCCCTTATCACAAACTCGTATATATATAACTGTGGAGCGTGCCTTCAATTTTCGCAAGTTTGAACAGTTTCAACAGTACATAATATGTTAGGGTATGAGTGTAAACGGGGTGAAGGCTATGTGATACAATATTGGATCGATAAGACCTAGGATACGTATTGGATCATGGAATGATACCAATACACGAGCAATTAATTAGCATTGTCTTATCCAGCAGGATTACCTTAAATATCTAATTTTCAGTGAAGACCATCTTTGATCTGAACCTGTCCATCTTGTTGCACAAACCCTTACCCAACACCATGGCTTTGCAGCCATCCACACATCCTCTAGTGAACTTGTTGAACCACAGTTAGCAATTAACTCCTTGGTAAAATAATTTTTTAAAAGAGTTTTTGTTCATGGAAGATGTCTATGATTATCATGACGCCCATGATATCCCTTGTTCAAGAGTAAACTAACGATCTCTCAAACGGTAAAGTGATGGGGTCTCAAAAAGTAAACTTATGAGCTCTCAAACGAGTAAACTGATGAACTCTCAAACCTTAAGTGAATATTAAACGTCTCAAATAGTGATTAGCTTTCAAATGGTAAACTAAAGTTTTCAAAGCCAAACAGTTAGCCAACACTCTACATCTTCTAAGTATAATCACTCAATATTGAGTAGAATATTACTGTGCATCTTCTAAGAATTTTTCTCGACAAAACCTCTAAGAATGCATGAGTTCGAGATGTGGCAACACATCAAAATGTGACCTAAAGAAATCTAAAAAACTTGGATGCTTGCTCATTTAAAGTTGCTTGAACGAACTGGTTAGAGATGTGGCAACACATCAAAATATGACCTAGAGAAATCTAAAAAACTTGGATGCAGGCTCATTTAACGTTGCGTGAACGAACTGGTTACATTAATCTCCAGTAATTTAGGTATAAGGGAAGCGTTTTTTATAAGAAAATTTAAGTTCAAAAGGGATTCAAACTTGTTTGACGTGGTCGACGAGCCTCACAAATACATAGGATTTAATGCAGGGTGGAAGATATACCTACCCATGAACCTGGTGCACCCTCAAATTTGCGTGTCGATAAACCGATGAATTTATTTGGCAAATAGCTGGCAGCCCTAAGCTGGTCGCTCTTCCAACAGGGGTAGGAAACCCTTGAGAGCTCTCGTCTTTCACTCGACCGTCGCCGAGCGCAAGCCCGGATCCTCCCCGCCCCTTCCTTTGACGCTGTCGCCTCTGGGCCTCTCTTCTTCTCAGCAGGCGTCCTAGCTTCCTCTCATGCTCAGTTGATAACGAGGCGCCCGCAAGCCCTTTCTCCACCGACGTCTCCCGGCCGCATTCTGCGAACCCGCTGCCTCATACACTGTGCTCCTCCGCGCCCCCGTGCCGGCTCCAGGCTCCCCTCCATCCCATTTCTGAGCAGCAACGCCCGTTTCAGTTTATGAGGTGCGCCCTCGCTCTTTGCCTGGTCTTGGTCAGGGTTTGCGTCTTGCTTGCCGTGGATGCCCTTGGTTGCGGCATATGTTCAGATCCGAAGCTGTCGGGCACTTCTAGTGCTGGATCCAGTGTCATTTGTGCTTCGTGGGGCCTGATTTTGGTGCTCAGGCAGGGGGTGGATTTGAGAGTAGGGGGCTGGTTTGAGTCCGTTGGTGTCCGCCGTTTCGCGTAGAGAATGCCTTCCTTCTGACGAGCGTTTTGTTCTGAATGTCCTTGCAGCTCGAAGGAGAAGCCGACCCTTGGGTATGTGTAGGACAGGATTGTTTGCTGCCGTGCGCTTAAGTGGCTCTTCTGACTGGCTTGGTTAACTGACTTAGCGTGTGCTGTGTGTTCCAGCGGCACGCGGATCAAAACCCGCAAACGGAACATCGCGGTTCCGTTAGACCCGTCAACATTTGCGGATGCTGTGGTTAAGATCTATCTCAAGCACGATGGAGACTTGGTATGTTCGTCGCTTGGGGCCGGCTGTCCGTTTCTTGCTGCCTTTCTGCAATCTACATAATAGTCGATCATGTCATGGCTGGGTTTTTTCTGCTTACGTGTGATTTGTGTGTGTGTGCAGGAGCTCATTGCCAGGGACATCGAAGCCTCAGATCTCGATTTTTCACGATATGGAGATACTTTCTTCGAGGTGTGTTGCCCTGTCCTTGTGTCACTAGTGTGCTTGTGCCAGCCTCTATATTCACCCGGTGCGTGTTATTTATATGAATTGCCGTCTCTCTGCAGGTCGTTTTCACAGGGGGCCGTAACCAGCCGGGCACGACAAAGCCCGAGGAGGGAGAGAGGCAACCATTCTCTGTCCTGAACAGGGAGCCCAACAGAGACAGCATTCTTCCATATGTTCTTTATTTACAGAAAATTATCCGGCGACGGCCATTCATGATCAAGAGTCTTGAGAATGTCATGCGTAGGCTTTTGCAGTCTCTGGTGGGTTGTCTTCTTGGGAGGTGAACAGTCAGCAATGTCCGACCATTCTTCTGTCTGCGTGGTAAACCTTAACCGTTTCATCTCATGCTGATTGCAGGAGTTGTATGGACCAGAGGACCGCAAGAAGCTGGCAGTGTTCACTGCCCTGACTTTCTCCCAGAAGCTGTCCGGGCTTCCACCGGAGACCATATTTTCGGCCTTGCTTGATGACAGTCTTGTTGCTAAGGGAACTGTGCTTAGCTTTGTTACGGATGTCTTCAAGGAATATCTTGTGGAAAACAGCCTGGATGATCTTGTAGCTTTGCTAAAGAGAGCAAAGATGGAGGACCGGCTGCTCGATATTTTCCCGCCGCAAAAGAGAACTGTTGAGTGTTTTGCTGAACATTTCAGGTTGGTGAGGAATCATGTCTTTTTCTCTGTCCCATATCCTTGGCAGGATTTGCAAGGAAGCTGACCTGATCTTTTTATTTGCAGCAAAGAAGGGCTGGGGGTTCTGGTGGAGTACAACACCAAGAAGGTGTTTGATGTTAAACTAAGGGAACTGAGGACCACAATGACTGATCAGATAGCTGAAAATGTTGACGTGGATGAAGTTATAGAGATGGTGAAGCAGCGCAGAAAGGAGGCCAGTCTGCCGGATATTGATGTTGTTCAAACCATATGGGATGCCATTATGGATGCCGTTCAGTGGTCCGGGAAAAATCAGCAGCAGAATGCAAATCATGCTCTACGCCAGGTGGGTCTCGAGTTGTACCTGTTGCTGGATTCACTCTTTTCCGTTGCTGGATGCAGGACACTTCACTTTGCTGTGGTGCTTGTCGAAACAGGTGAAGTCTTGGGGCAAGCTTCTTGGGGCCTTCTGCACATCAGCAAAGCTGGAAATGGATTTGATATACAAGATCCAGATCCACTGCTATGAGGATGCGAAGATCATGAAATTGTTTCCGGATATAATCCGAGCTCTGTATGACCAGGATGTGCTTGCGGAGGATACTGTCCTCATCTGGTTCAGGAAGGGGACCAATCCCAAAGGCCGGTAGGTGGTCATAGCTCTTGGGTTGTTCAGTGTGTGGTCTTCGGTTAGGTTGTGTCCGCGCTTCTGCTCATGAAATGTTGTGCGTGGCAGGCAAACTTTTGTCAAAGGCCTCGAACCGTTTGTGAAGTGGCTGGAAGAAGCAGAGGAAGAGGATTAGTGCCCGTTGGAGTCTAATAACAGGGCATCAATCATGACTTGAGAATGTTGATCACGAGGTTACTGGCTTGGGGTACATGGTGCTACCCTGTCTCCGTACATGGTGCTACCTAGTATGCTTCAGTGCAGGCCTCGAGCAGCTTTCTTCCTTCAACATCCCCGGTTGTGGGATATGTTTTTCCGTCGCCGGTCCTTGCACTCCCAATTGTATTGGGCGTAGTCCAATTGCCGGATGGCGTTCACATGCGCTGCATGAGAAAAGCGCCGCGTTTTTCATGTGTCAGTTCGCAAGCGTAACATATTTTAGTTCTTGATCCTCACTTCACAATGTGCCGGACAAGACTGGGTGAACAGGTGGTTAGCTCCTGAAACCTTTCTTTGGCGGATATGCGTGTATACTCCTGATTTCTCACTTAGTCAGCGCATGGATGCTCACTCAACCTCTTCTAAACGCCTAGGGCTTTCCTCCCCTAATCGACCATTTACCACGTGACACGAGTGTTGATGCATTACATTCTATAGGAATGAGTTCTGTATAGTGCCTTAAACACCTATTATTTATACATTTAATTCAATCTTTTGATTCCTCAATCTTACACAGGTACTTTGAAATTCGATGTAGTATTATGGGGATTGGGGTAACACTAGGCATGGGGATTGGGGTAACACTAGGCACCATGTACACACGTTTATTTCATACCTGAGATTTTGTTTAGTTGCTCTTAAGAAACGAAATATTATATTTATTCTCTTGGTACTTTTGTTTTCTTCATTTTATTATAATGCTAAGTGTATTATTCAATTCAATTCAATTCACAAGATGTGGTATCATGTACATAACCCTCCGAGCGGTGTCATGCGTGCCCTAACTCCGGGACGACATCATAGGCCGGTACATGTTCTAGTTTCTATTTGCCATAGCATCATGTCTTCCTAGTTTCCCATCGTTCAAGTTTTACACTCCACTCAAAATTTGGATCGGGCCTGCCTACAAGGTAGATGCAATGGGGGTGCTAACCTGGTTGCAGCAAGAGCTGCTTGTCGGTTGTTGTCCCCGCTCAAGAGTATGGCTTCGGCAAGGAACTTACCGAGATGTAGTGGCGGCGTATTCAACATGGCCATGACAGTATCTCTGCACTGAAACAAATTAGGATGTTGTAGTCAGCAGGCATCAAAGGCTGGGCACTCTAGGAGGAAATGTGCTTCATCATCCACCAAACCAGTTGTGCAGCATTGCCAGATGCACCTTCAAGTGTTTTCAGCCAAGAACCACCTGCAGTTGATGCGCCCTAGTGCAGAATCAAGCAATTAGTCTGGTGAGATGGGATAGGAAAGGCTGCTAGCTAGATATCGTTGGATCTGGTAGGTGGTGCTTTGGTGGACATGTGTGTAGGTAGTGTGGCTTATTTATCCCTGGCGTGGTTGGAGGCCATATCTTCTTAAGGAAAGCATTCTCAATATCGGTATCTGTTGTCTTGGCACCTAAATCTTTGGGGAGATCGCACCTTCCAAGCCAATTGGCTACAAAGAGTAGCCAACCCGAGAGAGGATTGATACCATCTCTTGTTGAGAGTTGGAGGGCCAGCTTGGTGAGGGCAGAGTTTCCCGAGTTCCAGATCTTGTCTCTGACGTGGATGCATTGCTTCATAGCTTGTATCTTGAGGGGGAATGCTCCAAACTCAGTAAGAGGTTATCCATACATATATGTCTGTTGAGGAATGCCAAGGTGTCTTCTCATGAAGTCGATCTGGAGCCTGTTTGTTTGCTCGCAGTGTCCTTTCCAGCATTCTGGGCCCCAAATCTCGACTATGTGGAGGGCTATGCTTGCGATTGAAGCTGTGAAGACTGCCGATTGCAGCTGGGATAGGATGACATTTCTAAGTCTTATCCTATTATGCAGGATGAATAGCCAACAGTGAGCGGCCTGGAGTAGCAGTTCCCTGTACCTTATGATTGTCTTGTTGTTGAAGATAAAGAGGCCCAGATACTTGTATGACGATGCAGCCTCAATTTCGTGTGCATCATACATACAGTTCTTCCACTGTGATTTCAGAAATCCTATGTTGTATAAGACTTGGTTTTGCCCAAGTTGATAGTTAGGTGATGCTCCATGGAGAAGATCTCAAGTACCTTGCGTAGTCTTTGCATGCCCCATTTCCTCATAGACAATAGTACCAGGTGATCAGCAAAGAGAAGCCAGCACAATCTGTTGGCGAGGTAGTCGACGGCCCAATTCTCTTCTATTGGTTCCACTTTGCCTTGTCGTGCTAAGGATGTGGTCCATGCATCCCATTCCCTTATGAAAGCCAGCTAGGCTCATATTCCCTTGTTGAATATTAAGCTTCCGCAGCTTGGTATGACAGCACTTGCTGAAGACCTTGTGAAAAAGGTGGTTGATAACAGTCAACCTGTATTTGTTGACCAAGTCCTAGGAGCCACCCTTATAGATAGACTGGGCATCCGAACGGCCCCACTAGGTGGAAAGCTAGCCAGTGATATATATTTTGGTGTAGAGAGCAGTGAGTATAGAGGGAAGTTGGGTTTCCATGGGAGCTTGGGCCATCTCAGTTATAAGGCCACCCTTGTGAGCAGCCTTGCCGTGTTTGACCTGAAGGATTGCATTCTTCACTTCAAGTGCTATGAATTGTAAATCCAGGTCTGGTGGTTCAAGCTAGCAGGTTCCCAAGTGCTGGGCCTCCATACACTCAATAAGGAGTTGTCCTTACTGCTAGGCATGCCACTCATTCAGCTGTGTGATGAGACAAGTTTTCTTCTGGTCTTGCAATACTTGCCAGAACCTCCTTGGCTTCAAGTGAAGGTGTTGGAAACGGGTCTTGTTGTGAGAAATTGTGTGCGCTCACCTCTGTCGCATGAGGTAAGTACATGCATTCATATGAGCACTTCCTCAACATACAACCAAGCAAATAAATCAAATATGCAAATATAGGTGCAAACCAATCATACTTCCGCAAGGCCCGCTTGAAGGTCTGCACCAAGCGTTTAGCAAGTCCATCGGCTTGAGGATGATCAACAATAGGAGGAAATAGCTCGCACGTCATGGCACGAACATAGTCTCCCCATAGGAACAACACGCAAATTCCTCACACATCACTCTCAGAGTCATGGCTTTGGCCTCCTCACAACACTCTTGCATTGCATATCTAGAGGACAAGCTATGATATGAGCCTGTCCTCTGTGAAAGGTTCTATATATACTAGCCCTTGCCATCGGCATATCCCTAAGATATCCTATTGGCATCAGCATATGCTGAAAATATCCTAAGAATAGACTATAATATGCAAGGAATATGCTAAAGCACTTGAGCCTATCCACTTAGCTCTTGCTAACCATGTTTAATTAACAATAATCAATATTTAATTAACATAAGTTGCTTTAGATTAATTACGACAAATTATTTACTTCAAGATAAGTAATTAGATTAATTAATGCTAATCAAACACTAAACCCAAGAGCAGAGATTAGTGTCACACTGCATGACACCTCCTTTTCCTGCAAAGGTTCTTGTAAACCTTTCGAACTTTCTCCACCTTGAATGGGTCGGGCGGCTCTTTAGCTTCCTCCTCCTCGACAGCTTCCCTAGCATCTTGACAATCAAGGGATGAATGTGGAAGACACTTGGTGGAGTAGCTTGCTTCTTCTAACATTTGTATAGAGAAAGTTGGAAGGCCTCATGCAGATATTGGGATGTCTATGTGCACCCGAAGAGTGGGGGTGCACATCGACATCTCAATATCAAAACTCCATAATGAAGCGCCGTGCAGGATAGGGTGCCATCTTTTGAATTGGAATATGTATGGATATCGCACCATTTAATGGGCGCACTGGCCTTCCCTTGTGTGTGGTCTTGGGTGCAAGATTACCCAATAATAAAGGTAGAAAAGTAATGCAACTGTTTGGCATTGTCATCCGCCGTGGTCTCGGGATTGTGAACGCTATTCAAGACAGAAGGCAACCGTTTCTCTAGCTATTGGGCAAGTTGCAGCTCGCCATGAGCAGTTAGTGTGACATGCCTCAGGCCTGTCGTTCCGACGACGAGCCTTCCGTTTCTCCAACTGTTGGGCAAGTTGCAGCTCACCATAAGCAGTTGTATGACATGCCCGGGCCTGTGATTACTACGACGAGCCTTCCGCCTGCGTAGTCTTGACGTTGCTTTCAACCCAACAAAGCAGGGGTCTATGGTTGGACCTGGTGATGGATGCTCCAATCTGAAAGGCTAGGGCGTTGGCTGGTGCACACAAGTAGTCCACGGTGCACTTCCTTGTACACACAGTGGGCAAGGTGGTAGAGTCAATTTGATGGGAGTGTGCTGGTGGTAGTTGTGCTTCATGGTACCTGGAAATTTAGAGATGTGGTTATAGACCTTGAGCTGTAGGCCTTTCAGGAAGCTGAGATGAGGGAGTTGTGCCCCACAACCTCAAGGTCGGCTGCAGTACGGACCTAGCAGGGGTCCACCGGTCTGTCCGAGCTGCAGATCTAGATTGGCTCCAGTTGGGCGTTGCTATCAAAGAAAAGGAAAGTTTGGTCAAGGGTTTTGATTGCATGGGATAGCTTGGGATAGTTCTTGAAACAAGAGCTGGGGATCCAGAGCAGAATACAAAGGGCGAGCTATGGGCGGTACGTTAGCACACAAAAAATAGCGGCCCCTTTGTCTCGACTCTTACAAAATACTTAGTTAATTTGATCCTTAACTTAGATTTTAGTATTACTAGGACTTAAAAAACCTAGGACAAGATTAATTATAAAATGAATTATGGTAAAGAAGGGTGTATTAGTTATCTAAAAACTAAACCATTTAGAACTTTCTAGACACGTGACAGGCTAAACTCTGCGCAAGGAACCAAATATGTACATACATAAAAACTCTGCGCAAGGAACCAGGTCAAGAAAAAGAACGGAGAGAGTGTGCACAAGCACAAGCACAAGCGAGCGTGAATAGTAATAATGCATATACGGAGACGAATGAATCACCTGGTAGCAGCTGGAGTACCGAGACAGCGTGGGGAGCCGGCGCGCAGTTAGTTGCTGCCGTAGGGCGTCAGGTCCAGGCCAGGGCAGGCCAGGCCAGGGGAACGTATTCACGGACGCAGTTACAGCGCGAGTCAGTCGTCAGTCCAGAGTCCAGCACTGCAGGTCCAGGTCAGGTCGAGGCGCGGGGCGAGACGGGGCGTGGGGCCCAGCTCCGGCGCCTTTACTGCGGTAAAAGGACGGGCAGTGGCCGGTGCAAAGGACCTGCTAGCCAAAAGCAAAGGACCCTGCACCAAGGCTGTCCAGAGGGGCTGAATTATTTGGGTGCCGGTCTCTGTCCCGGTGGTTGGCAGTCACCGTCATCTCAATGCTTCACGTTCCTTCTCTTGGCGCCCTGTCCTGCTGCCTGCCAGCGCTCACAGCCCTGTGACGTAACCCGGGTTGGGTTGGGTTGGGGGTTGGGTTGGGTCGGGGCGTAACGCACGCCGTAACAAACTTAATAGCCGAGCGTAAGACGCAGGTTGGACGTTGGACCGGGCTGCGTTAGGTCAGCATTCAATACTAAGGCGTTTAGGCGATTTAGGGTCGTGAGATGATGGGAGCGGATCTATGGCGCCATGAATGAAGAGATAAGGTTCTGGCGCGGAGCTCGAGTGGGGACGTGGCGCGTGGAGGCCGGCCGTATGGATCATGGCAGTATGGGCTGGCTATACTGACACCCTACAGGCATACATGCCAGCCACCGTATGCGTACCCCATACGGGATTAAAGTGAATAGGGCTGACAGAGGCAGAACGTTGTTGTTGAGGAAATGTCACGCTCACAATAAAGCTGGGGGGAGTAGGAGTAGGTACCCGCTCCCATGTTCCGCTGCCACTTGCACTTGTTTGCGCCTTCCGCTCCACTTATGGCCCAAATCGGGCTGTGATTTTCACCCTGATTTCCATCATTTACTGCCTGCCCGGCCTGCTCCGGGCTCCGGGCGCCGGGCTCTGGAGTCCTGTACCCGCTTCCCGGTTCCGAATATCCTCATATCCTCATATCCGCTCCGTATCCCGTTTCAACCTCGTATGTATGTACCTGCCCCGCTCCCGGCGCAACGCCTCTCGCCACCGCGCTGCCACACCCGTTGCCAATTCCCTCCTTCGATGTATGTATGTCCTGCTGGTTTCCATTCGCCCCGACTTGTTTCGGTATCCTAGGCTTGCAAGAAAAGCATACTTTAAGAATAGAATAAGAAAGAAGTGGGCACGGAGATGGAGGTGTGTGATGAACCCATGCCATTGGGAAACTCAAAACGGCACAAGGTGAAGAGGCACACGGTGAAGAGCTTTGCGGATAAGTAGGTTGCAGGAACACACACAGTACGGGATAAGGTATGGAAGTCTAAGGAGCAATGAAGACAACAATGGAGTGAGGAGAAAGAAGAGGGGAAGAGATTTTGTGGGTGACAAAGTTGAGAAGGTCCAGTGTAGAGACAAAAAAGTAGGTATTGTATGTATGTACATATGAAGAACACGATCTCAGTTTGTGTGTGCGTGCAACAAAGCAACAATCGTGTGGGTGAGGTATGTACTGTTGCAACATTCGTGTGTATTCTTACATCACAACTTTATGTAGATAGCCCGTATCTCTCCGTATGTAATCTACGCAGACCAAAGGGGCCGTCGCGTGCAACAAAAGCGTGTATTCGTCCGGGCCTCATCCTCACGCTCGCCTTTGGATATACGGTTTCAATCTATGTAGAGGTATCCGTATTCAACGCCTTATCCATGGGTACCCTCATGCTCACCTTTGGGTATACGGTTTCAATCTATGTAGGGGTATCCGTATTCAACGCCTTATCCATGGGTACCCGTCGCACTCTACACAGTCTTTGAACTGTAGTCTTTGCCACGCTTGCTTTGGCTCTGTGCAGGATAAGAACTTTCTGCAGGACAAAGTCGGGCATCTTGGGATAAAAGGGCAAGGACGATGACGAGGATGGTCGGTGGAATGACGTTACTCCGAGGTTGAGTCCGTTGTACAACGGCTAGCGCGCGATTCCCTGGGTGGCTGTCTGTCTTATTATGCAGCCCTAGGGCAAAGGACGGCTCTAGTCCAGAGAATGGTGGGTAGATGGTGGGTGGAATGACGTTACTCCAAGGTGGAGGCCTCTGCGGAGTACATAGCTAGCGTGAGATTCCCAGCGTCTGCCTGACTCGTTTATTTCGGGGGGCAAAGGACATCTCTTGGAGAGGCGAAGGACGACTGCAGAGAGTGGTCGGTGGAACGACTGAATGTACTCCGAAGTTGCATTGAATCTAGCCAACTCTCTGCAAACACGGATGCTCTGTTCGTCTATCTTTTCTCCCCCCACCTAACTCTTTGACAAGAACAAAGGACGATGATGAGGATGGTCGGTGGGATGCCAATAAGTACTCCAAAGTTGCAAGGAATCTAGCCGAACTCTACAAGCATGGGCATTGCAATGAATGTAGCCCCTTGGGAGATGGAAGCTTGAAGAACACGTAAGAAGAAACCACCGAGCGTACATGTGCAGGTGAAGATAATAGGTAAGGACCTGGAGTTGAACCCAGAGTGATTCTTGTAGAGGCAGGAAAGGACTTGGTGTTGAACCCATGGTGATTCTTGTAGAGGCGCGTGAAGATAAGAAGAAGATGATACATACATGGTTATGACCCCACACCGACTCCGTTGTTGTGGGGTTGGAGAAGGTGGAGACAGGAAAACAACACGTAATGTGTAAGAAGTGTCTGTTGGGTGGGTGGAAGGAGGGGCAGGATGGAGTGATTACATCATAGATGATTCTAGAAGGTGGCAGGGTTCCGATTAGGGGGGCAAGGTGCAGAGAGGGAGTGTCCAAATGTCCGGCTGTGCAAGAGACTCGGAAGGGCAAGGAAGTGGCCGGGAAAGCAGGAAGCAAGAGATGAATTGGAATTGCGTAGGCCAGGATCGCATATGAGGCGGCTGTGGTTTCGGGATGTGTGCGCTGCAGTCCGCCCTTTCGCCCGGGCCCGTCGGAGGCGGACGCTGTTCCCATGGATGTATCCATGTACACGGACTACAGGAGCATGGAGCATGGAGCGATTCCTGGGCCGGGGCCGGGGCCCGGGTGCAACGGCGCCCCGTTCCACTTACCCCCTGCTTCCTCCGTCCCGTCACGTCCCGTCCCGTCCCGTTTCCCCTCATCCAGCCCAGCGGTGTGGCGTTGTGGACAAAACACTAGGCGGGGTGGGGAGATATCTGGGGCACGGGGGCACGGGGGCGCGTGACGCCAGAGTTACGACACCCGATTCGGGCCGGGACCGAGCGCTTGGAAATCAAATCGCACTGCGAACTGGGGGAGAAGTAAAGGCCGCAGCAGAGAGAGGAGAGAGGATGAGAGAAGTGCATGGCAGGGTCGTGCGGGCCCCACCACCTGGCCACCTGATTTGGAAGGCTCGCCGCCTGCCGCATCCATACACTAGTCACATGACGCGAGGAGGTTTGGGTTTTATTATCCTGTACGAATGCGTAGCAGTGCGAGCAGCGCAAGCCGCAGCGAGGAAACCCGAGGAATCCACATCCCAGTCCCCAGCCCCAGCCCCTGCTCCTGGCTCCTGGCTCCTGGCTCCTGGCTTCTGGCTGCTGGCTGCTGGCTGCGCCGATCTGCCACTGCCTTTAAAGCCCGCCACTCCCTCCTCCTCGCCCTGCATCTTTTTCCGCTTCCTCCGCTTCGGCTTCCTCCTGCTTCTGCTCTGCTTCGCTCTGCTCCCATTTGCTCCTGGCTTTCAGCTGCTCTGTTCCTCGCTGGGCCCTGCTTTGGCTTCCGCTCCACCGCTCCAGCGCTCCAGCTGTGTTGCTGCTGCGTGCATTGGTGCTGTGTTCGCTTGTGTGCAATTTGGTATTTGGTGCTGGGATTGGAAGCCTAGGCCACGGCAATCTGCTACTGCCGTCTCCTGCGTTGCTATTTTTGTGGGTGGGGTGGAATTCGAGAATTGCGTGCGGGATCTCGATACCCAGCCTGGTGGGCGGTCTCGGAGTGAGCTGAATTGCGGTCTGTTTTGGAGCTGCTTGCCGTGTATGTGCGTCTGAGCATTGGACGGTGTGTGGGAGAGAGGGAGGGAGGTTCTCAGTCTCAGTCCCAGAAACGTCCTGCAGATATGAGCCGAATGCGCTCCATTCCGGTGGCTCCCAATTCCGGATTCGGGGGCCGGGACAAGGGCATCAGCATCGGCAGCGGCAGCAGCAGCCTGGTGGTGGGTAGCCTGGCGGACAAGTTTCTCGGGACATCCCTCGGGGGGTCGTCTCCCTCCCCGACCGCCTACTCCCCGCTGGACGAGGAGGCGGATGATGTGTTGGAGCTGAAGGAGGAGGATGTGTGGGACGCGGAGGATCAGCTGGACAACGGGAAGACGGACGGGGGCGGTTTCGTTGCCGGGCCGGGAGGCGGGCGCGGGTTCGGGGCCGGGCGCGGCTATGTCGGGCGGGGCCACGTCGCCGCGCCCTCCGCCACGGACCTGGAAGCGGGGGATCCGCTTAGGTATCTGGGGAACGGGCACCACCACGCCCAGGGATCCAAGGATGGAAAGCCCAAGCCGAGATCCGCCATCCCCATCGGCGGGGTCAGCCTGGCCTTGGCCAACGCGGGGCGGCTCAACAAGCAGAAGCAGCACGCGCACCAGCAGGAAGATGGCGTGGGAGCTCCTGCCCGGGCACCGCCAACCAGTCTGCCCCGTGAATGTGCCCGACTGGAGCAAGATATACAGGCTGGAGCGCAAGCCCAAGCCGGTGGTGTACAGCAGCGATGAGGAGGAGGACGACGGCACCGGCCGCAAGCATCGCCTCCACCCGCACGAGATTGTGGCTCGCGATTACGCGCGCTCCCATGCGCATGTGGTGAGTTTCTCCATGTGCGAGGGCGTCGGCCGCACTCTCAAGGGGCGTGACCTCCGGGAGGTCCGTAATGCCGTTCTCCGTCGCACCGGCTTCCTGGAGTAGAGGCCCGCGAGCCTGCCAGCAACCGCTTGCTCTCTCGTCTTCTTCTCTTCCTGCTCTTCGCTGCTAGGTTGTTGGAAGACCTAAATTTTGCATCGGCTGGGGAACGGGGACGTCGTGCCCGACTCCGGAGGGATCCTTTCCTCTCCTTGTCGGACTCGGATGTTATGCTGATAGCGCTTCAATTTTGTTGCTCTCTTCTCCCCCCTCCCTTTCTTCTCAAGATGATGCTACCGTACAAGGCCCTGCATCGGCTTCCAGCGGCGAGCAACGGCTTCTGCAGCAACAGCAACAGCGGTGGCAGCATCATGGACACACCGGATTCCTGCTGCTTTGCTTCTGGAACCTTAAGCTCAGAGTAGTTTGCTTGCTTGCTTGCTGGCTTTGCAATATGGTAGGCTTAGGTAGCTGAGACTTTAAAAATGGGACCATGGATGTCCCGGACCCCGGAAGCGCTCCTCTCACTCCCCTATTTTGTGTATATATCTGAGCAAGCCTGTTGCGTCACAGAGTCTTCGGTTTCGTTGTTCACGGTCTTGCGCTGTTCTGGGTTTTCATGCTGGCATGGCTGCTCCTGTTTCTCGGCTTGCAAGTGGCACTGCACTGCACTGCACTGCCTCTTGCATCTTTTGCCTGCTGCTGCCAGAGAGCCGTCGGAAATGCTCGTGACGACTAGCCTTCCGTAGGGCAGGGAGGGCGTGTCAGATTCTGAGCTCTGCCAGCAAGTGGTGTCAGCTTCTGAGCTCACCTATTCCCTTTTTCTTTTCGCCCCGCGGATGCTTCCTGTGGATCCTGTTTTTTAACATTCACTGAGCACGCACATGCACTTACGGGTAACGAGTGTGGTATTTCTACCGGGGAACGGTGTGGTTGCGAGTGCTTCACTGCATGGCACACGGTGCATGCCTGCGAGCTTGGGCGGTAGACGAGCTTTTGAACGTTTACGACGCCTACATCCAATCCATACAGTGCTCCTCTCATTGCTGGCTGCCGATCCCAAGTGGATGTGGAGAGATGAGTTGTGCTGGCACTGTGGAATGTTTCAGGTAGTGGTGTCAGACCGTCTTCTCCTCAAGTTCCTTCGCAATGGCGTACATCCCTTTGGGCACGCTGCAGGGGTCGATGACGACGGGGCGATTAGTAGATGTGCCCAGTGCTCATGAAGGTCCAGTACGCACAAGTAAGCCTTCATTTCCTCCGTTGCTGTACACGCACCCAGGGAATATGCGATTGTATGCGCTTTCAATGATACGGCTCACCTGGTCTGTGTTGTTTGCGTTTGTTGCCTGGCAGGAGAATGCTCCTTATTGCAGCATTAACAGGTTCGTAGCTACTATGCCTGTCAATGCCTCTGGCAGAAACGGCTAGCATCCGTATCATGGGACGGAACAATTCGACTGTGAGGGTTTCTCTAAAGAAAAAAGTGGTGTGGGCAGTGAGAAGTTTGTTCACACGCATGAGGTGCTGACCGTGGCATGCCTTGCTGGGGCACTACTCTGAATGGGTGAAAAGAGTTCTGGGACCCCGTTGAAGGGTGGCAAACCGGCGGCAGTGAAGGGCTTCGTGATGTGGCTGACTGATGGGGTATAGAAGAACTGTAGCCAACTTCACCAATGACATCGTGTTTCTCTGCTCATGGAGCTGGAGGTGCCAGCAAGTATATTTGCATATATGATGTGAAGGAAATGGTCTTCTGCCTCTATGTTATGTGTGCACGGCATGATCAGCAGGCCAGAGTCACTGATGAGTGTGTTTGAGCAGGTATTGTTTCAAAGGGTTCAAGTAACACAAAACCATTCCTTGGAAGAGTACCACATGTACTGAGCTCCAAGAAACATGACAAGTGCTGCGACACTTGAGTGATCTATGAGTGCGATATTTACAGGGAGGCTGGTATCACCTTTCACTGTAGAGGGACGCTGAATGCTGGCTTGCCAGGCACGACAAGTGCTGTGACACTTGACTTAATCCTTGACTGGGATATTTACAGGGGGGTTGGTATCACCTTCCACTGTAGAGGGACGCTGAACGATGGCTTGCCAGGCACAAGCATTGGAAGGCCTGTAGCACGTGTGAACAGCATCAAATTGAGTTCAACCAGGAGGATATTCTATGGGTAAACAGCATAGACTGATGGTGTTTTCTATGGATAACAGAAGAGACTGATCGTGTTTTCTATGGATAACAGCTACAATGGAGTCCAATCAGGAGGTCATGGACAGCAGCAGAGACGGATTGTGTAGTCTATGGATATAAGCGACATCTTTCATCTCAATGACCTTTGGTCTGGATGTGGCACCCGAGGTATCGAGTTTGCTGCAAGATAGATCTGGTTGTTTGCCCAGACTTGTGAAGCTGTGGCCATGTACAACATAGTACACCATCTCCGAGTTGTTTAAGTGAGCTGTGAGCAAACTGACGTGCTGAGCCATTCATGCAGGCTATGAAATCGGCTTCCGAAGCCAAGGAGGATGATAAGAGCACTAAGACAAGCTCTCCGGTTATATCATGACTATGGATGTGTACTGAGAGGCAGTACACGCAGCTGACATTATGGGGCCTATCATGCAACTACTTCATCACCACATTCGGAGTTCATTTTACTCTGGTGTCAGGCTTGTTCCTCTCATTGTGCTGCTTGCGGTTGTTCCAAACAGTAGCTCAAGCCCTTGGTACCAGGTCCCCCTGGCTAATTCCGTCGTCCTGACTATGATGTGAAGGAGATAGGATTGGCTCGAGAACTTGGGTACGGCTTGCTCCACTCACAACCACCTTGGTGAGTATCTGTGTACTGCCCCCTGCAAAACTGGCAAGCGAGCATCCCTTGTCACTGTAGACCCAATCAGGTTGTGGAATCCAATCGCGTCCCAGCCTGGAATGCATATCTGCATTGTCCATTACAGCCTCAGTGCGTCCTCAAGCATGCACTGGTATAACCCGCGTCCTCCCAGGGAGGAGGCTGCTCTCACACCCCATGCCCGGAATGAGGTTGCACAAAACTGCATTCCGCTGCCCTTCGCACAAAACTTTTCCCAACCACCCTTACGGCATCGGTGCGGACAAAATTCAAAACTCTCCTGACTCTTCTCTTGGCAACACATCCTGTAATGACTAGTCACAAAACTAATTTGGCAGTGAAACGTCTGTCCCGAAGGCAAGACCGTCCAACCAGAATCACCGGAGAGAGCACAGTTGGAAGCCTGACGATCGATATGGTTGTCTCCAGTCGGAGCCGTACGGATTTGCAATTCGCAGGCACGAGTGCCCTTGCTTCACTCATGTGTGACATTTCATGTTCGGATTAGCCGCGTCCATAAGATAATCGACAGGAAACCGTCTGTGTCACAGCCATCATCGGTTGCAGTTTGGCGAGCATAATTCAGCCATGGAGGCGGGCCCGCCTCGGGCCAGCTGAATCTCTCCTTCAACCCAAAAGCAAAACCTTCGCGAAAGCAAAGAGCGACAGAGTACGGGGGAGTTGGCATCAAGAATGCGAATATGCCGGGAAAAATGCACGCGTACAACGTTCAGCCTCGATTGATGCCGACGCTCTGAGCTGCCCCGAAGTGCGGCAGGGATGGGGTCCGAAAGAGCCTGGAACAAGTCAAGTCGTGTGTTGGCAGTGTCAGGCAGACGGCGAGGTCCGATAGTGAGATACAGTTGCCGCATTTTCCCCCGGGATCAGCATATGCCGACGGAGTATAAATTCCCCGTCCTGCCTCAGAGGAGGATGGAGCACACACCCGTGAGCTCGGCATTCTGAGTTGGTCAGGAGTCTGGTACATCTCTTCTACTCTGCTTTCTTGGACGCTAGCACGGACAAGTCGATGTACTTTTGTCTTGTCTGTCAGCACCTCAATTTCCTGCTCTGGCATTGGGAGATTTCCTGCTCTGGAATTGGGAGATTCTAATTGTGTCGAGATGAGGCGACCGTTCCGTGCGCATGACGGTGGAAGAATTTTGATGTCCGCGCTGGACCTTCTTTCCAATTCACACGGATTCATGTGCTTTCGCAGGCTGGTGTGAAATGGCTCTCCTTCAAGTGTTTGGCTTGGCTGTGCTTTTGGCGCTGCAAGTCTGTGATGCTGGAGATACCAGCCGGTACGTCCGGAGGCTGGCGGAATCTGAAGATCTGCCGCTGGACAGCCCTTACTTTGCTGTGCCGCCTGGATACAACGCTCCTCAGCAGGTGAGCGATTCGACAGAGTTGCAAGGTTTTGAAATCGTTTTTACTTCTGCAGTTGCAGACTTCGCTAAATCTGCTTCACACTGTCCTGGAATTCAAGGTGCATATAACACAGGGAGACCATGACGGAAAGGCTGTGATTGTGTCCTGGATCACGCCGTCCGGGGCCGGAGAAAGCGTGGTGCTCTACGGGTTGCGCAAGGGTAGTTACCCATACAAGGCCAAGGGCAAGTATACCCGGTACACCTACTACAACTACACATCCGGATACATCCATCATGTGACACTGCGGGATCTCAAGGTATGGATATATCTCCTTGCCCCTACACTTTGATCTTGCCATGGTCATACCACTGTTCATTGGTGTTGGACGTTTGTCAGCATTTTTCTTGGTGGTAACAAGACTCTGAGCCATATGTGTGTGCTGCTGACAGGCTTCCACGAGGTATTACTACAAAGTTGGTGAAGGATCCTCTGCTAGGGAGTTCTGGTTTGATACTCCTCCAGAGGTGAATCCGGACGCTGCCTACACGTTTGGTGTGATAGGTGAGGGAGCTTTCCAGATCTCCGACCTCTGGCCGCAGTGCTTTATGGGGAATGCAGTTTCCTTGCTCACACCACCTCTGCTCTTGGCTGATGGCAGGAGACTTGGGGCAGACCTACGATTCTGCATCAACCCTGGAACATTACTTGCAAAGTAGTGGCAAGACTCTCCTCTATGTTGGAGACCTGTCGTATGCTGACAACTACGATTTTGATGACGGAAACAGGTGGGATACATGGGGCCGTTTTGTGGAGCGTAGCACCGCGTATCAGCCCTGGATATGGACTGCAGGTAACCATGAGATCGAGTTCCACCCAGAATATGTAAGTAATTTCAAGGGCCTCCTGCACTTCACAGTCTCCACTACATGAGAACATCCTCACCTGGTCTTGTACGTTGGTTTGGCACAGAATGAGGTGAAAGCCTTCAAGCCCTATCAGCATCGGTTCCATGTGCCCTTCAAAGCTTCCCAAAGCACTTCCAGTTTGTGGTATTCTGTCCGGCGAGCATCAGCTCACATAATAGTACTCTCGTCTTACTCCGGTTTCTGTGAGTCTTTCCCCGGCGACCTCTCATTTCGATCCATTTTCCCGCAAATTTTGTTGTGACTTGAATCGTGCTCTGCAGCCCGTTACACGCCGCAATGGAAGTGGCTCCAGATTGAGTTCACCAAGGTTAACCGAACTGTGACACCATGGCTCATTATCCTTTTGCACTCCCCGTGGTACAACAGCAATAGCTACCACTACTTCGAAGGAGAACCCATGCGCGTTCAGCTCGAGCCGTGGGTCGTGCAGTACAAGGTTGACATAATATTTGCAGGTCATGTGCACGCCTATGAGAGGACGGTAAACACTCACAACTTTGAATTTAGACCTTGAAGTCCGAATTTGTTTGCGGCAGCTGATCTAATCTGATGGACAGGTTAAAGGTCTTTTCACAGGAAGCCTTACCGTATCTCCCCTGCCTGTGCAGAAACGCATTTCCAACATACGTTATAACATCACAAATGGACTGTGCACCCCCGTACCAGATGAATCTGCTCCAGTGTACGTAACCATAGGGGATGGTGGCAACAAGGAGGGGCTCGCAGCCAAGTAAGTTGCCCTTGGAACACTACCAACTTGAAAGGCCTTGTATACTTTGGGTCAATCTTCTGACTCTTGCTCTGAACTGTGCAGTTTCACAGAACCTCAACCCGACTACTCAGCTTTCAGGGAGGCCAGCTTCGGGCATGCCCTTCTTGAGATCAAGAACAAAACGCATGCACTTTACTCGTGGCATCGCAACCAAGACGGAGAGGCTGTGACTGCAGACTCATCCTGGTTGGTCAACAGATATTGGGCTTCGCAAGACCCAACCCTCGATAGCCAGACGGGTTGATGACCTGCGCAAGAGACATGCATTATATGTCTGGCATTCTTGCCCGGTATGCTTGGAACAGGATTTGCAATGCTTTCAGAAAATGAGACTCCACTCGGGTCACATATTCTCTTGACGGATTGTCACCAGGTTCTCTGCAAGGTGAATGAAGCCCTTTCTAGAAAGCCTTGTTTGTGTGTGTAGTGAATGGAGAAGACCAAAAGAACATTCGTGGATTCAACCTCGAGCGTATATTTTCAAAGTAACTCATCTTTTTCATGCGTCCCTTGTGCTAGCAACCGACATATCTGATTGAACCCTGCTGGACTGCAGCAGCCTATGCATTCTCAGCGACTTCAGAATTCGGCCGGACGCAAAGCCAAACACATGACACACCGCTTGCAGTATGCTTACAGACGTCTACCGTTCCTGTCTGCTGAGTGTTTAAAATGCCGTTCGTCCCCGGTTCGGCTCCGCGTATGATCGTATCTTGCAAGTCCACCACACCACAATCCGCTGGAGATGCTTTCAAAACCCCTCAGCTGCAGCCTTCCTGCTCTCGCACCTTGCTTTCGCGCTCACCAAAGAGGTGCCGACTAATACATCTGCTTCAAACCCTCTGGTCTTGGGCGTAGCATATGTTGTCTTCCATTTTACAGGGTCTCCATCCCCGCATTTCCGCATTTCACAAGGGCACACTACTCCGTTTCTTCAAGTGTGCTGCATGCTTGGAGGTCCGCACATCTGACCCCACCGTTTGCCACTTGCATTTGGCGGTAGTATCTTGTTCAACGCGGCAACCATCAAATTCCACCACTGCATCAGGCTGAGCAGTCCTCCGAGGATCTGCTGAATCCTCTGTCACCAAAACCTCACATGTGGCAAAGCCGTTCTCTTGCCCATACACTTGCTTTCAAGTTCCTGGGCTCTGTCTTGATAATATCCAGCAAAATATTTTTGTTGGAATATGACATTGGCAAATTTATTAGGTAACGTAAAGATCCAAGAATCAATGGCAACGAGATCATTAAATTTGATAAAAACGACATGCTAATTGACGGATTGCCACCAATATCGAGGATTTGCCTACAAGATTGCTCGCAAGAAAGACGTAGATACGTGTGTGCTTATAATGAAGAACTTTATTTACGGGAAAGAGATGGAGTGAATTCATCTGAAAAGTTTTTTTTGAGGTGAAAAAACGATGGGAAGAGCTCATTCAGGATAGGACAACCAAAGGGGACTAGGGCATCGAGGTGGAGAGGAGCGACTGAGCTCCCTACCTAAAGTCACCTACTGCACCCACAATGTCATTAGCAGAAAGAATAAACGGCCTGCAAACCACGGAGGTAGAGGAAGATGCGTCACCCACTACCGCCGTCTTGTGGAGGATCGCCATTGAGAGCGCCCGTGGAAGAGCAATTGAAACCCGTTGTCGGAAGTATGCTGTGAAGTACGAGAGGGATAGACCCGCGCCGTCTATAATGAAGCGCCTCACTTGTTCTCATATATGTATATATCAACGGGCTTTAATCAGTCCTAAAAAAAGAATTTTTAATTATTTATTTATTAAATCTAATAAAAGTTTATTTGGAGTTTAATTTTATCATAAAACCGTCTTGAGAAGTGATATCGTTTCCAAGAGTTCATTCAAACTTCATGGTTAGATATTACCTTAGGCTCACTCTTTAGTTGGATCATCATTGGGATGAGATGTCATCTACCCTGAACACTTTGGGGCCTTTCATCACTTGCCTATTGTAAAGCCTTTCGAGTTGTAATGCATTTTTAGGCCTCCTAGTTGGTTATCTCATTGAAATCCACTATCGACTTATCAGGACTATGTCACCGCTCCTTTTTCAGCGACCTAGGGTCCGTCTAGTTCAAGTGGAAAGTAAATATTCTATCTATTCACTATAAAGAAAAACTCTCATGGTCATCAATCAACATTTCAAGCTTTAACAAATCACATTTTGAAATCACATCACTTAAAACCAGGATGTTATCTAAGTAAGCAATCTTTACAAAAAAGAAAAAGAAAAAGAGTAAGCAATCTTTACAAAAAAAAAAGAAAATAAGTAAGCAATCTTTACTAGGTAATGATTGCTTACTTGGATAACATCCTCGTTTAAGTATTACCACACAACTCAATAATATTTTAAAAATTTATTTACTTGGAAAAACAAAGGATTGCTTACTCCAAAGGCATCCTTGTATATAACTATATAAGTATACATTGGAAAAGAAATGGTTTATACATAATTATTATATCTCCTAATTTAAAAGTTATTTAGTTCTTAAGTTAAGTTCAAGCTGATTGATAATGTCTCGCGCTGAAGAACTCATTTGAGAGAGTCGACGTTCACACGTGAGATGACCAAAAAAACATATATTACGTGTCCTAAGAAACTCTCTCTTTTTTTTACATATAAATTATTTTTTATGTAATTTGATGCATCTATACTGTAGACCATCGATTTTGCTCTAGTAAAGAGTAACTCCTTAATAGGTTTAGGGTTATCACTCACTATAGGCACAAAGTAGGGCTTTTGGTGTCCTAGTTCACTACTTTGTTTGGACAATGTATCAGTTACCCTTCCGGCCGTAGTACTGACCCCGCCTTCGTGTTGTCGGGCCAAGTTCTCAAGTCAAAGCATGATCAAAGTTGTATAAGGCTTACGGAGCAATAGCAAGGTGTGACGATTTCCGTGTCTCATAACTCTGACCCCCTCGGATCCTCTTCGCCGAGCTGCTGCCTCGGATCCTCTTCGCCGAGCTGCTGTGATATACAGGTCTTGTGCGCCAACCCCAAGATTCTCTTTGCCAAACTGCAGCGAGATCTTGTACCCCCACCCAAGGATCCCTTTTGCGAGGTGCATGATACATTGTCTCCGCATGAAGCAACCTTAGAACAACCGCTAAGCAGGAGATGCAGTCTGCTACCACCTAGCGGTATGTATTTCTTCCAGACATGATATCATACTTTATAGGTGATGTTAGGTACAAATCATTACTACTTTTCTTGCCTTCCATATCTAAGTCTAGGTGTGAAACATAGCTCCAATTTCCTCCTCACTACTTAATCCGAAAGTGCAGGTTGGATATATGGGTTACATCACGATGGTAAGTTTGCCCTTGAGGGCATTTGCCTCGGAAGTCGCTTTAAAAGAGTGCAAGTTCTTGAGGGACCGAGAGAAAATCATGTAGGTTGCGGGGATCCGTGTCCCCTTTTCCATGGCACACACTTTGAGCACGCGGTTGGAAGCAAGATGATAACGCTGTGCCAATTGTTTCCGTGAAATCTATCATGCATCTTGATGTGATTGTTGAAGTGATGTCTTTCAGGTGTGGGATTAAGGCGCAGCAATGGGAGGACCTGTCGAAAGCAAGCCACCACAGGAAACCAAGACTCTCCCGGCGGGGCCAGTCATGACGAAAGAGCAGCTGGACACATTGCGTCGGCAGATTTCAACCTACGCCACCCTGTGCAGCCAGCTTGTGGAACTGCGGCGCAAGTCCAACCCTGAGCGAGATGTCCCGTCCGGCACGACAACCATGGCCAACACCAGTTCCAAAGACAAGGGCAAGCGGCGCTGGGCCCCCAGCCAGAAGCAGCTCCAGACTCTCAAGAGGATTTTCAAAGAAGTCGGCGGCACTCCGGCTAGACAGGGAATCCGGGAGATTGCTGCTGATCTGAGCAAGTACGGTCCGATTAACGAGTCTAACGTCTACAATTGGTTCCAAAATCGGAAAGCTAGAGCTAAGAAAGCTTTTGGGAGTCGCAGGAGGAGGAGGTTTCCGCAGGATGACATAGCCGCAATGCATGACCAGGGTACAGCAGTAGGACAGGCTGATGGGGGCGAGCTTGCTCGAGCGGATGCGGGGATGTAGGCTCTCCGCATTCTACGTATCACTTCTACATCCTATTTATGTTTTTCTTCAACTTATTGGAATAGATTTGTTGTGCACATGATGGATCGGATGCTTCTTGCCACAAATTGCAAACGACATGTACCAAACTGCTTGTCAAAATGCTCCCGGGCTTGAGTTTTCAAGTTACAAAGGCAGCTCGATAGTAGCAGTACACTGAAACACGAGAAGCAAGCTGGAGCTCGCGAATGAAGCTTGTTCACTGTCCTGTGTAAGGGAATGTGGTGGATCCGGAGATCCCGAAAAACCGTCAATCTTTTATGGACATGTACTGCTTCACTTTCTTTCTAAGAGCACAGTCTAGGGTAAGCTAAGCAGAGCCTCATGCGCTCTGGGTAGCGCATGTCGCCTGCTCACATCTCCCTCTGTCCACTGTGGCTGCATGTTTCTGCTATCTGTGCGTTGGTGATGCAGGTGGTCATCGTCATCACTTATATTCTCTCATGACGCTGTCAGTTCCCAGGTCCCGTGAGCTGAGTTGAGTTAATTGGAGATGGTGGCTACTGACTGGGGACACACTATGCATATAAGGAGCTGAGGGAGCTGAGAGTAGCAATTTCTTTTCTTTTGTTTGACGGTTTGAGAATTGGATCTGTAGAAGGATGCAGATAGCGGAGTTGTTTGCTTTGTGATCGGGGATTGTGCTGCGGCTGTTTGGGGGTGGGCTCTCCGTAGGCGAGCCAGCAGCCAGATCTGTGGTCATCTGTAGGCCGATTAAATGGATTATGACTATATTGAGGATGACAGGCCACGGTTTCAGCTCGCGTCCGGGCCCGTCGCGGTGGCGGAAGAGAAGAAGGTGGACCTGAAGCAGGTTGCGGTGTGCTCGGCGCTTGCAATTGTGCTGTTAGGTTATGGCTGGATGGTCGGACGCAGTTTCATTCAGTTCTTTGCCGTTTGGGTGGCTATTGCTTTCCTTGTTGGTCCTTTCGCACCTGTATCCTACACAGGAGGGGACTGGAGGGTGGGGGTAGGAGAGCTGCTTCCAGATGAGCAGATCGAGCCTGATCTCGGCGAGCCTGAGAAGCGGCAAGGTGGAAGAAGGAGGCAGGATAGTGCTCTGAACAGAGTGCAGTCAAGGGAAAGTCTGCAATCGGCAGCGGTGGAGAAGACCAAAGGGACCGCCGTGGATGAGGGCCTGAGCAAAGATTTGCATGAGAGTGAACCTATTGAGCCCGAGACCGTAGATCCCTCGGGCGAAGCGGAATGGACTGCCGCGGACTTCGGTCTGTTGAGGAAGCAGATGGCCAAACATCCGCGTGGAACCGGGAAAAGGTGGGAGGTAATCTCCGAGGTCTTTCAGGGTGCGCACAGTGTTGACAGTGTGATCAAGATGGCCAAGGCCCTGGGAGAGCGGAAACCTGCTGATGATGATTCGTATGCTAGATTCCTGGCTCAGAGGAAGGCCGGCCATGTGGACATCTCTTCCCCCTTGAGTAAGAGGGAGGCCCAAGGCGTGCTTGGAGCCAAAAGCCTATCAAACGGCACGTCAAACAGAATTGTGGAAAACGGGGAGGAGGGTTCACATGCAGGACAGACGAAGTCTTCGCTGTGGAGTGAAGCAGATGATAAATCTCTCCTCAAAGCTTTGAAAGAGTTTCCGAAGGACACTCCTATGAGGTGGGACAAGGTGGCAGCAGCAATTCCTGGGAAATCTAAGGCCCAGTGCTTCAGACGGTTTGCTGATCTGCGCGACACCTATCGCAGCAAGAAAGGAGCCGACAGTCTTGCAGAGCTGGAATAAGTCACAGAGAGGCTAGCCTGCAGTTTTGGGAAGAGGATGCACATGCAATTCTTTCTACGTAGAAACTCGTTGCTGAGCTAATTATTTTCCATCTTCACGCCTGACGTACTGTACGACAGGAAAAACGTTTATGTGCCGACTAGCAAACTTCGGCAACAACAGTTCAGGATAGCAAAGTTTCTCAACAAACACATTTGTGCATCTCTGTGGCACCGGCCACCTCACCGAAGGTTTTCCTCTCCGCTTGAATTCCAATTCCCAGCCCATAAGCTCTCAGCTGTGAACGTTGAAGGTTGTGAGCCTCGGGAATAAAAGGAGCAAGTCATGTCGAGCACGATTCTGAAGACATTTCAATCTAGTTTGTTAGCACGGCCTTAAACATCAACAAGCCCTAGGAAAAATACGGGGATGGACCAACCTTAATATTTATGCAACCATTTACGTCCAGAGTTGTAAGAGAATGAGCACATGATTTCGAAAGCCTCCTGAGCGCATCATCCGTAACTCCAAGCAGACCATGCAGACTAAGGAAGCAAAGAGGGATATAAGTACAAACCCTGCCGCTTTGAAATGCCTAACCGTCTTAAGAGCGTCAGTGCACGTGTAACCCACCTCCAAAGCTCTAGAGCTAGGGAGTTGTCGGCAAGTGCAAACATGCCAGCATCCGTGGTTCTTACACACCTGTTCCACAGTGAACAACGACTTACCTGAGCGCATATCGTATCCAGTTTCCTGCCAAGACTGAATCCAGGGTGTTCAAGAGGGACTCACCATGTCAAGTTCAAGGAAACCAGACTCCTGCATTTTGCGATTGCTTGGAGACCAAGATCGGTAAGATGCTGTAGGCAATCTTCGGGTGAGAACCTATCTGCAACAGCAAAGCCCAAGCAAAAGATTGACTTCCCAAGGAGTTTACCTGGGCCCCACATAGATCCAACAGTCTCAGGTCTTGCAACTTCGAAAGCCTCGTAAACGACTTGTCTGTGAGACTGCAACATTCACAGTCATATAATCAGGTTTGCTGCTTTCTTGAGAAACAACACCCAAGCCACTCGGCCTCAACAAGACACCCACTTGGGAATAGCATAAAGGTAGAGCTCTTCAAGTTTCTGACAACTGTCCAGTAGCTGCAGTAATCCAGCATCGGTCAGCTTCACACACCTGCATGCAGATGGATTATTCAAGCACAATACTGACAAAAAGCAACAACACACCTTCACCATCTATACTAACCTTGTCAGGTTCAGTTTCTTCATGTTCTTGCGGTCTTTTGCAATACAGCCCAAACTCGAATCCGTGATGTTCTGTGACGAAAAGGGCCAGGTTACAGCAGAGTACCAAGGTTTGACCATGACAAAGACTGCAGACTCTCTAATACAATGAGAAAGGGGCACGCAGCAAAACCTTGCAGCCACTAAGATTCAAATTCGTGAGTCCTTGACAGTAAGTCACAAGGGTCTCAACAGTGCGGTCTGTGACACTGGACAGTGCAAAAAATTAGCAAAACCAGATCTCTTCTCTCCAAACCCAGCAAGCACATAAGGAACAGCCTGGAAGACTGGTCCACTAACTTCAGGTTCCAGTAGAGCGAAATCTCTTCCAGCCTGAGGAAGGATAAAGCCACCAGTCTGATGCCATCAGCAGTGACTTTTTGGCAGGCATTAAGATTGAGCCGCCTCAAATTCTGCATCCAGCTCCACGAAGCCTTAAGTTACCACAAAGCCGAACTGCACACTACAGCTCAGACCAGACTACGTCATGGAGCTCAACCACCATGTTTTAAACGTCAGAGGCGTCACCTGCAAACAGTACCTTGAAGGGCAGGTTCTTCAAATGGCTGTCCTCCAGGGTCTGGGCAAATTCAAGATTGAGCTCCTCCAGATTCTGGTATCGTTCCTGATGCTCCAACCAAGCACAGCAATAAGAAACAGAGAAAATGCCTCCAATCCGCACAATTTTCCCACCCTGCCAGTGTTGCGACATACACACAGGATGCAGGCCTCGTCCATACCAGAGTCTTCGATTCCTGTAAACGTTCTCCTGGATTCTTAATTCCCCTAAGATCCAGCGCCTGCATTATACAATCTCCACAGAATATCAGCCCTTTGCCGCTGGCCAAATTTCAAATTCTGGAAACGGGACGGCCTTCTGGTGGGTACCTTCCACAAGGGCGCGTGTGCAGATAAAAGGTTGCGGCAAGCGGTATTGACACACAGCAAGGCGCAGACATCCCGCTGGCACAGATGAATGGTCACCAGCTTTAGAACCTCGGGCAACACGACCCGCGACCATCGACCCTCCAGCTCCTCCATCTCCACCTGGAGCGCAACTTGGCGTATGCTATATTTTCAAGTCTATGTATATGTATTGCATCGAAACCCTAAAAAACAGGAACCTATATAGTGTTTGCCGAATCCTCCGATATACGTGACAGCTTTTCCCTGAATAGTGCTGTGGGCTGCAGACGCTCTTACGCTGTAGGATGGCGGCAGCGGCTCTAGGAGCTGCGCAAAACCTCATTCTTCAGCTTTGTCGAGCTCATCCAACTGTAAGTTCCCTACGGCAGTCGGATGATGCCCTCGACATGCTGTTCGACCACCTTACTGGGCGTGTTGAGAATCATGCAGGGGCTTCCGGAGAAACTCTTGCACGAGGAGTGTCAGGATGTCGACGTGAACCTACGGGGTGAGGCCCTGAATGCGTTACTGCAACAGGTACGTGCTGAATTGCGTTTATCATGTGTGTCGAATTTTGCCTGTTTCACAGACCTGTTGAAGTTGGTTTCTGCTTGTGCAGGGTCGTCTGCAAGTTTACAGGCATAATGAGCAACTGTATTGGAAGGAGCAGACCAAGGAACAGGCTGATAAGTGAGGATTTTGAAAGTTGATTATTTGCAATGTCCTGGTGTTTCAGTTTGCTTTGAAGGTATGCTCAGGTCTGTTTGTGTTTGGGTGTGCTTTTCAGGTTGAAGGGCCTGACTCCGGAGGATAGACTTGTGTTGCAAGTAATTGAGCAGGCTGGAAATATGGGTTAGTATATGAGATGTGCTGGATGGGAATGTGAAGCTGGATGTGTGGATTGAGGGGTGCCCTGATGGTATGGGTCTTGCCATGGCAGGTATTTGGACCAAGGATATGAAGTTTAAGACTGGAATCAAGTCACAGCCAAACATCAACAAGGCAATAAAGAACTTGGAGAGTCGTAACTTGATAAAGGCGGTGAAGTCCGTGGCGGTATGGCCTCCGTTTGTTTTGTGGCTTTTGAAGGATGCAGGGTTCCTCTGCAGAAAATTGGGAAAGCAATTCTGAAGTTTCCTAAAGATGCTGTTTGTCACCTCGATTCAGGTTGATCGGATTATTGGGTTGTCACTCCGTCATCACGGATTGAACTGATGACTGATCGAAGTTTCCCACTGGCCAGGTAAAGAATCGAAAGGTGTACATGTTATTCGACTTGGAGCCTGCCCGTGAGATAACTGGTGGTGCCTGGTATTCAGACCAGGAGTTTGATACAGAATTTGTCACTATTTTGAAGCAGCAATGTCTCCAAGTACTTCACAAGCAGGTTACAGCCACTCTCAATTACTCTGGAGTAGAGTGGGTTCTTTCAGTCTTTTGGGTGGTTCAATCTTAGTGAGGAAAGCGGCATATGCATGAGATCCTGAGCATCCAGTTGTTCTTGTTGCGTAGGATCTTGCCACATTGGAAAAAGTGGCGGAGTCTGTGCGCAACTCAGGGGTTACAAGAGAGGAACTAGGACTGCAGGAATACAAGCAGGTGAGGCAGTCCCTCAGATGTTCACATGACAATACTGATATTGTACTGTCTGCTGATCTTTGTGGTTGGTTCTACATATTCCAGATTATGGACATGCTCGTGCTGGATGGGGATGTTGAGCAAGTTGTGAGCACAGGGGTAGGAGTGTTCGCTGCGTTCCCTGCGGTTAGTTCCCTTTTTTTGGAGGGTATTTGGTGGTCATGAGACAAGTTCCGGGTATCAATTGTTGATGTTTGCTGTACCAGGAGACAATTTGTTACAGAGCTTCAAAGGTTAAGATACCAGAAACGTCCCCATTCACAAACATTCCCTGCGGAGTGTGCAAAGTAAGCACTGTAGTGTAGCGACTGCATGGAGGGAATGACTGCCTCCATATGAAAAGAAGTCTTCCTTGTGTTTGACAATGTGTTTAAGTGGGCATTGAAACACGATTTTGCAGGATGATGTTTTGGGCTATGCATTGTCAGCGTGTACTCATTTGTCCAGCCGAATGGCTGCGTGTGGCAGGTTCTACATCTTTGCTCTGATGGTGGAGTCATCTCTCCGCAAACATGTGTCTACTATCAGGAATGGCTTGATTTTTGATTGTATACAAGTAACGCAACATTGCGAAGTCGGTCTTGCTTCCAAAAGGGGACTCCAGACCGGGGGAGCTATAGCCGCTACCCAAGCACCTTCTTTTGCAAGAAGGTGGAGTGGACAAGCTGGTGAAACTGCTGGCTGTCTATAATCTTGGCTTTAGTGTTCTCCATGTCCTACACGATGTCTGTCACTGTTTTCCAAGCAAGACAGGTGTACATATTGCAATTGCGCGTGCGAGCCGGAGCAAGAATGAGCCACTGTGCATCTTAATCTCTTCCACCACTTGCAAGCTGGTTGCTATGGCCAAGACGGTACAGAGACGGAGGCCATGAGTGCGCCTGATGCTTTTCAGGTATTATCAAGCAAGAATCAGATATGGGGTGCTGGTAAGAAGTCTGAGCAAGGAGCATTCCTGTCTCCTTAAGCTGTGTAGTCAATTTTCCAAGTAACAAGTACAGCTCTGCATGTTGTTCACGCCTCTTTTCACCAGCTTGGAACATGCTCAACTTGCGCTCATGTTCAATCCAGCTTTGGCCAAGCTGCTTCCATTCCACGGCACTTTGTCGTGAGTCGTCCACCTCCAGTACACAGTCTTGCATGCCAGCATCAGCATAGATGCTGGACATGAGAATGTAGGCCGCTGCGTGCTTCGGGTCTAGACCCACAGCAGCATCGAAGGCTTGCTTACCAACTACAACGTCACCATGCTTTCGGCAGGCTCCTAACAAACACAACCACAATGGCAGATCAGGCTGCATTGGCATCTTTTGTATGAGGTCTTCAGCCTTGGTAAGAAACCCTGCTCGGCCAACTAGATCAATTGCACAAGCATAATGCTCCAGCCCTGGTGCGATCTCATGATCTCTGCTCATGCTTTCGAAGTACTCCAATCCCTTCTCCACCCTGCCCCCATGAGTGCACGCAGTTAGCAAAGCCAAGAATGTGACTGCGTTTGGTTTCATGCCAGCAGAGCACATATCTTCGTAACACTGCACACTCTTCGCACAATCCCCCAGCCTCGCATGTCCAGCCAGTAGGGCATTCCATGACACCACGTCCGGCCGCTGTAGTGAGTCAAACACCCGCTGGGCGTCCACTATGCTTCCACATTTGCTATAGGCATGAATCAGACTGGTTGCTAGAGAGAGTCTGCCCTCCAAACCACTCGCCACAAGAGTCTCGTGTGTTTGCAGACAGATGTTTAAGGCTCCTGTGATACTACATGCTTCCAGCACAGAGAGGAATGTAGCCTCATTCGGGATCACACCCACTGCTTGCATCTGGCTGTATAACTGCAACGCTTTCTCTCCTTGCCCGTGCTGAGTGTACGCTGCAATCATGACAGTCCACGATACAACATTGCTGTGGGGTAGCCTGTCAAACACCTGTTCTCCATCCTTGATGCTCCCACACTTTGCATACATGTTAACCAACGCGCTACCAACAAATGCATCTGAATCGAAACCCCTCTCCGTAACGGCAGCATGTAATTCTCGTCCCTTCAGCAGGGACTTGAGCTTCACCTTCCGCCCATCTATCAATGCACTTTCCTCCTTTTCTGCAAGGCTGCAGCAAGCCTGAAGAGCAGCGACAAAGGTCCGTGAGTTCGGGCTGACACCTTCGTTTTGCATCTGCTGGTACATCTGCAAGGCATTTGCTCCTTGTTCCTGCTGGGCATACGCTGTGATCATGCTAGTCCATGACACCACATTGCGTTGAGACAACAGGCCAAACACACGCTCTGCATCCTTGATGCTGCCGCACCTGCCATACATACTGACCAAAGTACTACCCACAAAGATGTTGGATGCAAAACCCCTCTCTTCAGCTCCAGCATGTATCTCCCTCCCCTTCCTCAGCGACTCCACCTTCAGTCTCTCGCCAGCCACCTCCGAGCTCTTCTCCCTCGCTGCAATGCTGCCGCATGCTTGAAGCACGCTCACAAACGTCCGTGCATCAGGCTCCATTCCTTCCACCTGCATCTGGTGGTACATGTCCAAGGCCTTTTCTCCTTCCTCCTGCCGAGCATACGCTGCAAGCATCGCGTTCCATGCCACAATATCCCGCCTGGACAACCCACCGAAGACCTGCTCCGCTTCCAAGACGCTCCCACACTTGGCATACATGCTCACCAACGTGTTGCCCACAAACTCATCCGACTCAAACCCACACCTCGCAGCATGGACATGAATCCGTTTGCCCCTGTCCAAATCTTCCAACCTGCCGCATGCTTTCAGCACGGCAACAAACGTGTAATTGTCAGGCTGCACTCCTTCCTGCTGCATCTGCTCATAGAACGACACAGCCTCTTCGCATCGTCCGGCATCGCTATATCCTGAAATAATAGCCGTCCAAGAAAAAACAGTTCGGTGAGGCAAGGTGTGGAACAACTCGACCCCGTCTGCTAAGCTCCCACAGCTCACAAACGTGGTGACCATGAGGTCCCCCAGAAATGCGTGGGACTCCAACCACCCACATTCTGCCAAAAGAGCATGTACCTTCTTGGCCTGGGGCAGAGCCTTCCTCCTCTTGCATGCCTGCAACAGGCTCTTGTACATGTGCACCACCTGCTGCTGCTGGTGCTGGTTCTGGTGCTGGTTCTGGTGCTGATGCTGTTCCATCCTGAGCAGCACAGCCAGTGCCTCGTCTACCCGCCCCTCCCTGCACAAGGTCTGGAACCCAGGAACATCCTTCTCTCCATAGGTGAACCTGCAGGTCATGCCAAGCAAAGAAGAGGAAGAGGAAGAGGAAGAGGAAGAAGGGGAAGAAAACGTGAATCTCATCGCGCTGCTGCAATGAGACTGGCTAGCTTGGGATCCGGCCAATGCCCCCGCCTTGCTCAACAACATGCTGGGCAAAAGCTCTTGGGCTGCAGGAGTGAATGAATTGGATGGTGGGTGCAAAGACCGTAACTAGACCCGAAAGTGCAAGAAGCACAATCCCGTCATGGGGCTGTTAAAGGCAGAGGCATGAAATCGAGGACCGTAACCTGTTTTTGCTAAAGTGCTGAAATTAGGGGGCATGCCTGAACGTGTTAGGGGCCATCCGAGGAAGTTGAACGCGTAACTAACATAGGTCTGTCAGCTGCGGGACAGTGTGAAGGCAGGAGATGCAAACAAGTGGGTGAAAACCCAGTCGTGGAATGGGAGCAGGTGGCATCTGATTGGGCTGGGTTGTGGCATGCAATCACCAGGGTGCGGGAAGTGCTTGTGGGCGATAGGATGATGCAGGAGGAAGTGAGGCAATCGTAGCTCAGAGCATATCCGAGTGTATGTCAGGAAGAAAATGTGATCTGGTGTGTGGAGGTGGGAATCAGGATCAGCAGGGGAGCACGGACATTGATGAATTGGGCATCGGAAAGATTGCAGGAGATTGCCAGATGTTCGACAAAGAGCAGCGCGGGGGCGGCTCTGTCTTATGGTGGTCCTCGTGCCATCATCTCCACGTGCGCGAAAGCGAGCAGAAGAGCATCCCGCCCTTCTGCCCGCAATTACCGTGCCCCGGGACCCAATTACCGTGCAGGAACATCTTGGAGCCTCCGGCGCAGCAGCAGCAGTCGCAGTCGGAGGAGCGATTGGACGTGTGCGATAGTAGGGAGGTGTCAGCAGCATGGGATGAAGCTCCTCCGGGCATGGGGGAGAACACTGGAGAAACTGTGGTGGACTGTAAGGCCAGCAACACAGCTTGGAGCAGCACTGCGGACAGCATCGCTGGCTCCGTGTCTGCACAAGATGCGTTCCACGAAGGATATGCCGTGGAGGGGCTGAGAGGATTAAGCGTGGATACAGAAGGACGGGCTCGCTACACGCTGCGGAGTAACCCTAAGCGAAGCTGGCGGCTGAGAGATCAGGAATTCTGCGTTGAAGGAGGATCTACTGGCTCGGTTGTGGTGGCTGAGAGTTTTAACGTGTCTTTTCTGTCTCTGCCTGCTATCGCACCTGCGGCTATTGTGAGGAAGGCGACTGCAAGCTGCAAGATAGCAGAGGAGAAGCCTGAGAAACATACCTGTACCGAGTGTGGCAGAGAGTTTCCATCTTGCAAGGCACTCTTTGGGCACATGAGATGCCACCCTGAGCGGGAGTGGAGGGGAATACAGAGGCCTGAGGGCCTGTCGTTGCAACAGCGTGCGGGTGGGGATGTGAGAATCAATGCTGACCTGCAAACTGCCTTGCACAGGAAGAAGGCTCGTGGCAAGATCGAGTCCAGCCCTGTTGGCATTGGGGAGCCATCGGAGGACCATGATATGATTGAGAGTCTGCTGATGCTGGCTCGAGCTGGAAGTGGGAGGCATGTGGAGCAGGGCAGCAGCAAAGGTACCGTGGTGGGGAAGATGATGGAGAAGCAGCATGAAGCCTATGCGCTGAACAGCAAGGGCAGGCTGGAGGGCAGCAGCAAGATGAAGGGGAAGCTGGTGAGCGAATGTGGAGCCGCACGGAAGGCACCGAACGTGAGAGATGGGAATGTGGACGGCGGGGAGTCCACCAGGACTTCCAGCACACGGTGGGAGGCACAACCGGAGGATGGTGGGCACAGTGAATCTGACTGGAGTGAGGCGGATGTGCACTTCACCTCAACCCTGGGGGAAGGGAATGTGGACTTGAAGCTGGACGGGGTGATCCAGAGTGGGAACACTTTAGGCAAGGAGCAAATGATGGAGGTGGCATCTGGTGCCTGTGTCCCCTCTCACCACAAGTACGAGTGTATGACGTGCAACATAATTTTCAAGTCCTACCAGTCTCTAGGAGGGCACAGAGCCAGTCACAAGAAGGTAAAGGGGTGCTTCGCCAGGAACCATTCCAAGGGGGGTGGATGTATGAGTCTAAACTATGCGCAAGATGGTTTAGTGAACCAAGATGGGATTAAGAGCAGCGACGCAATCCAAAAGGTATCCGATTGTCAAGTCGGTTCAAGGTGTGAGCTCAAGACGAAACGATGCTGCGTAGGCGTGGCTGATGCAGCAGACGATTTTGAGAGGGAGAATTTCGACAAGCAGCAGCCCACATTTGCAAAGAAGGTAGATGGCTGCCATGAGTGCTCTGTCTGCCACCGTGTCTTTGCATCAGGGCCTGCTCTTGGTGGCCACAAGAGGTGTCACTGGGGAGGTGCTGGAGTTTTGGAGGCTTCTGGCAAGGCCAGTAATAGCGAGCAACAAGCATCTGTGACTCCACAAGGTATTGTGGAAGCCAAGCCTGCGGTGGTAAATTTGCCTACATTTCCATGTTCCAGTTACATTTATCTCCTCCCATGAGTCTGCCTACATCTAGTAAGAAATTGTGTTTGTTGGTGATTCGAACATTGCAGATAAGGAGGAACAAGGATTCAGGAACCATTCTGGTTGAGACACACGCAAAGGCAGATATCTAATTTAATCGATGTGGCTTCCTCTCTTTTGAGAGTGAGGCGATGGGCTGCAGGGGTGGTGAGCTTGGCAGGCTGCTGCTGCTGCACTCTTCAATCAAGAGCCGCCATGCTGTGGGAGGGATCTTCTGGCGGTCTGATGCAGGGGGAAACAAAAACGTACTGAAGCTGATCTCTGAACAGAAACGTCTACATTTGTTCTGCAGCTGACGGGCTGAGCTTTCTTAGCGCATCTAGCTAAGCAGGCTGTTAATTTTCCATGCATGCTAGTCCTTGTTCCACGCTTGTCGTGCTGTTTACCGAGTCATGGACACAACCGCTAACCAGGGACGTGAATTAACAAGAGAACAATATGACAGCTCGAACAGTGTGAGGAAGACAACACGTGGAGCCTCGGGTGTAACATATTGGGCCCCGGTGCATGGGTCCCCATGATCGCAGGATATGGACTCTTGCTGTTGGAGCAGCCCTTTGCTCTGTTTGCTGAAAGCAACAGATTGCATCATCACTTCAGGATGCAGCGGACTATGTATTACTGCTCCTTTCCCAAGTGGCGCCCCCTATGCACAGATTGAAGGCACAGCAGATGTTGGGTGGCAACAACCGGGATTGGTCTGCAACATGTTGGAGCTTCAGAGGAAGCCAGCCAGACTTTTTGTTGTGTCGGGGTGTGTAGCACTGTTCCTCCTTCTCTTTTGCCGTTGCCTTGACGATCGAAGGTCAAGTTACAGTGACTGTGGGTGGCAACCTGCCCGGGTATCACAGTTTGCACTATCTAAACAGGACGATCGTGACAATGGCAGTTCAAGAAGCCAACTGTGCCAGACTGTGGAGGCAATTCTTGCTGTGATCACGGCAAGCAAGATTGTAATCAACCACCCCTAACGGTTCCTTCATTTTGTGATCAGGTTATAGGATTGCAACGGGAAGAGAATCCTCACTCTTATCTTCGTTTGCCCAAGATTCCACTCCCTAGTCTAGCCTGCTGCACCCTGCCGGCGAAGAAAACTGGGCCTCAAAGCCCCCGGCCGCCCCAGGGGGGTCATGCAGCGAAAGCAGCCTGTTGGACATGCATGGACGATTCGACATCTGATCTGCAACTCCAGGCCCACCATTCTCTCACCTACAGTGCAGCCAGCTGCAGCAATACAAAGTGAATCTGTCTGGTCTGCACGACGCCATAGCCACTTCTTCCTCTCACACTCCAGCACGCACTTCAACAAGTTTGACAGCGGTCAGCGATGTACACAGCAGGGTTTCCGACTCCACACGGCTGATGAGCACTGGCAGTGCGGAGCAGAGCAAATACTATGGGTGTCACAGTCTCCAGATCCAAGACCCAAGAATAATCCACTTGGGCTGGGGATGGGAGGAAGCAAAATATCTGGGCCAGTGGCCACGGGTGATGAAATTGTGAAAAGGACAAACGCAGCACAGTGTGGCGGCACCCACTTAAACATGAGGTCTGGCCCATGTCGCTGGCCCAGCAAAAGGAACAACTTCTTCACCAGCTCGCTCGGCCTGGGCACCGGCCACGCCTGGTTATCTTTGCATTGTATGTACGGTTCGCAGGGAAGAAGATGGTGCTTTGCCTATACATTTACTGCCCGGCCCTATCGTCGGGTGACTGTGCCGGCGTACATACAGTTGTGTTTAAGCCTGGCTAGATACCAGCTCAGCCCACGAGAACTGTTGCTGTATCTGGCAGTGGTACATAATCAGTGGAATCTGGAGGTGTGAGGACGCGCTGAATCTTCTGTACAGGCTGAATCCGCAGTTCGAACTGCATACGGTGCCATCCAGCCAGTGTTGTGTGTCCTGCCTCGGCCACCTTAGCTTGCAAGTTCGAACTGCATACGGTTCCCAGCCCACACCCCCAGCCCGCAGCCCGACTGTCCGCCTGCCTGCGTCCCGGGCTTGCGTCTTTTGCAGCAGCACGACGCAGCTTGCAAGGCATCACCATCGTCGCCAGCAGGAAGAGGACAAGGCTTCCCAGCCTGGACCCCGGGGGCGGGGCGACCCAGCAAAGGCCAAAGCCGAGGCCGACGCCAGCAGCCTTTCTGCTCTTGGATCTGCACCGTCGGGTGGGTGGAAATTGCGCTCCGAACGGCCCAGCACGCTCCTGGCGAGCCCAATTTGGGGCGTCTGTATTGTCGGGTGGGCGATACGAAATTGGGTTCTGGTAGTGAGCCATCTCGGCGAGGCAGCTGTGGGTGGCAGCGCAATTTTTTTGCTGACCCACAAACAGAGAATTTCGCTACTGCTCGGGAGCGGGAGCGGACCAGGTGCCTAGGGCCTGCCCGGATGGTGGAAGCTGTCTGGGTGCGACGCCGTTCCTGGTGTGCTAGCAGCTCGGAGATTGGGCTGTGGTGCCGGGGAGTTGGCCATGACCGACGCGGAAGCAGCAGGAGCAGGAGCAGGAGCCGGAGCCGGCGATGCTGCGGGCCCGCCCACCCTTCTCTTCTCCACCGACGTACCCAACAACGTGCTGCACCTGGACAACGTAATTGTGAACGAGTTTCATGTGTTGCGTAGATTCCGCTTGATCAGGTGAGGTCGAGAATTCCTCTCCCTGCGCTTGTCCAGGCATTGTGCAATTCGTGCTGAGGCCACCTCAGCTTTGGTCTGCCGTGAATTTTGCCTGAGCTTGACGTCTTCCACAAGGCGGCAGCAGCCTTCTCTGCTTCAGCTCCACATGCTCCTGTAGCTGGGAAGGCAAGGCAATGGGCCTTGGCTAAGGCTGAGTTTTGCTTCCTCTTGTGTGCTCGCAGTCTGTGCGATGAGCCTCTGCTAGTCACCCTCGACAGTAGTCTGGGCTCTCAGCTGGGCTTCCAGCTCAACAATGAGAATCTGACCGGTTCAGACGAAGGCAGCGAAGATGCACACAATGTCGCCAATTTCCTGGCGGATGACTTCAATGAGGTATTTGATTCTTGTTATTTTAGTTTACAGGTGGCAATTGAAGCAAATCAGACGCAGAATGGTGCTCTCAACCGCTCCTTGATGCATGTGCCTCTCAGCTTTTCAATACGGTGAACCTTGTGAATCAAGTTGTTCTCCAACCAAGGCAGGTTCAGCAAGTCATCCTGACGTTCTGGCCCTTGGACTGTGCCAAAGAGGTGGCTGGGAATGCGAATCAGGCAGAGGATGCAGACTCTTTGCAGCGTCTACCTCACGAGGTATGTTGGGGGCCAGCGAGCGGTTCTGGAACACGGCCCCTGTCGTGAGTGGCTTGTTTAGCAGTTTTAAGATGCTTACAGATCATGGCGTTTTGCAGATGCTTGATTTCAAGTTTGCTACTGAGGACCCCAAGCATGGGTTTCCAGGCGTCAACCAGAATTTTGTCGTTAATGGCAAGCTCTTTCTGTCTGCCACTGGACTCAGCTCTACCAGCAGTGCTGCCTGTGGTGGATGTCGTCAAGACATTGTTGTTCGCTTCTCTGCATCCGTTTGTAGATCCCTGCTGAGGACAGATGTGGCAGATATTGTTTTTAGTGACTGCGTTCCTGGTGGAGTGTTTGTTAAGGATTTCAGCATTTGGAACCTGTCAGAGATCCCCTGTTCGTTTCAGCTCCATGTGAAGAATGTCAAGTTTGAACTGCCGGTATTAGATTCTTCCTTGTGAATTAATGCGCTCAATAAATTGTGCATGACACGTGTCGTTTATTGACCAGCGTGTTGATTTCTTGCAGAATTTGGATCTAACGGACTACGATACAGGTCTACCTGTGACTGGTGGTGAGATAAAGAGCTGTGCACATAGGCGAATTCGTGTTACTTTCAAGCCTAGAGACGTGGGCGATTTTGTGTACATGATCCATCTTGAAAACAACTACGATGGAAGAAACTCTATCTCCATCCCTGTGCAGTGTTTGGTAAGGCATGGGAATCTTATGTTATCTTCAGTTTATGCTAATTGAGTTTTTTTTTCTGGTAAAGTTTATCTAAACTTTCTGCGAAACAGGTGAGCGCCGAACATCGTCAAGAAGGAATTTTGGTAACAGGTGTTGGGGAAGATGGTGTGCTGGACTTTGGTGACTGCTATGCAGAGAATGGCACTTTTCAGATGTTGACTCTGAGGAACATCACCCAGGAGGTAAGGTACACGGCAAGGTATTCCCCATTTTGGATCAACGAGTCATTGATATCTGACTGATCTGTGGTCATGTTTTGTGCAGGCTTTAGTTGTGGGTCTTGGTGGTACAGATCATGCACCCGGTGATCATATTGCTTTCTATTTGCAAGCGGATATGGATATTTCTGCTGCATCTTCAAAATTTGCACATCCTGCAAGTTCTGTACAAGATGCTCTCGTAAGTGAACTAAGAACAGATCAATGTTGTCCTTGTCACGTCTCAGATCCAAATACTTGCTAAGGCTATTAAAGGCTGATGACGTGCTTGAATGCCCAGGGCAAGTCTTTGGATTCCCAGAGTCTGGACAAGATGAACCGGCTCGAGGAGATCCTTCTAGAGAGGGGCGAGGAGAAAAACATATTGGTCTGGCTTTATCCCACTGGTGCAGAAGATGATACCAAAGCAGTGAAGCTTCAGAGGCGAAGTTATCGAATATCCCTGAAGTGTGCTGAAAAAAGAGGGTATACCAACTACAGCAAGCAGGGATTTTCCAAGATTATTCAGGTCAAGAAAAACTCTTGTTTTGTGTGAGGTGCGGTTAATATGTTTGTTTCCCCTTCATCGACATTGCCAAGACCCCTATTTGTGCTCAGCTGCTGGGATTGTTCTTCTAACCTCACCCCCTTTGTATTGTCTATCAGTGCAAGGCTCGAGTATGTACCTCAATGATAAAGCTCTCAACATCAGAGCTGAACCTCGGTGATTGCAATGTGGGGTCTTCAAAGTCAGCAGCGGTAGAAGTCCAAAATTTGTCTGATCTCCCTGCTCTCATCTCAGCTCATGTGACATCAACAATTCTGAGCTTCAAATCCAAGGCAGACTGCATCTCATTACTTCCCCGTGAAGCCTTCAGACTCGATATGGAGATTGTCCCCTTGAAGATCAATGTGAAATATCGAAAGCAGGTCAGAATCGATAATCTTCTCAACAAGGGGAACCAGCAGTTCCTGGAAATCAGGGCAAAAATTATGGATCGGCATCATGTTCTTCTTCACTCACTCTACTACAAGCTTCAAACACCTTCTATGAACAATTTACTCAGTTTTGGCAGGTTGTTAAGAGTATGCAGTGTCCAGTGAATGTCCTGTATGTTGCTAAAGTACATTGGCCTCTCTTGATTCGACAATAGGATCTTCTGATTCTACGGGTGGCTGGTTGAATGCTTGTATCTGACAAGTGTGCTTCATGATCGCAGGGTAATCCTAAACAATCCAAGTGTCAGGATTCTGGCTATAGAGAATGTCACGGACAAGGACCTTGTGCTGGAGTTTAGCACATCAATGCCTGGAGAACTAGAGTTTTTTGAGTTAAAGGATGAGGAGGTCATCCCAGAGCGTAGAGAACAAGAGTATGCTGATATTGCAAACCTCAGTGACTCTAGTGAGGAGGACCTCCATGAAAGGAGAAGGTACAGCGATGAATATGTGGAGTTTCTTGCCAGATAGGAGTTTGGCACTCTGTGTTGGAGGCTTGTGTTCAGTAAATGCAATTTTATCTGTTGGGTCCTTGTTGTTATGCAGAGCGTTTGCAGCATCAATGACAAAGGAGAAACTTCTTGAAAGTCTAGAAGGATCACAGCCTCGATTGAGTAAGTCTGTGATTAGTTCCACTCCTTTTCTTGCGCAACAGGATGGTCAACCTACTACTCCACCCCATACTCCATCGAAGTCGGAGAAGAAACCTCATAACAGGTTTTGAACCTTTGCTCTAACCGACCTGGCTAAGCGGATGACATGATAGTTCTAGTTTTTTATCTTTCATCAATATGATTCGCGAGAGACGTAGTCATGAGGTGCTCATCATGCAGGTTTTCGTTTGATCTGACACATGAGGGCAATCCCGAATATGATGGACTTCGTACAAATGTCAGTGGGTCCACAGTGAGGAGTCCTGATTTGCACATTGACTCTGTTGCCCATGGGAAGCCACTCAGTACTCCTCGAGAAACCCACGTCCCTGGTCTTGGTTCTATGAAAAGAGTGCAAAGTAGTGCTATGTTGTTGGAAGGAAAAGAGGAGCAGGCAGAAGATCTGTTGGATGATATTTCTCATGAAGGGTATGCAGAGGTGATCAAACGTTTCTCAGAAATGGCGGTGTCAGCATGTTCATTCCCTGAGGATGAGGAGGCGAAAAAGGTTAGAAGAACCAAAATGCTTGCAGTTAATTTTATGCGGCTTCTCGTTTCGTTTGGACAAAGTCTGTGTACTTGGGATTGATTAGACTGTGCCATAAGAATTGCATTTAGGTTGGTCAGTGTATTCACTGGAGGTAATCCTTCATAGATATTATGGCGTTGCACAGTTTGTGGACAGGCAAATTAAAGACCGTGAGCTTATCATGTGTCTGCTGGAGGATGAACCTCGTAGATTGAGCTCAGTCGAGAGACTTCAACTGCATCCTGGAGAGAAAAAAGCCTTGTATGTCTTTATATTGATGGACAGCCAGGTCTATCCATCTTTCCAAGGGCGCTTGCAAAAACTGGCTGCAAAGGTGCGTTTGGTGGTCTTCTGTGCATCTAAATCTGGTTTTGAATTGAAACCTACTTCCAAGGTTAATGAGTTGGAGGGTTTGGAACTGCGTTGCTATAATCAAGAGGAGGAAGATTTATATAGTTTGAATGACTTGCAGGTAAATATCCGGTTATTGGAGTATGATAAACGTCTCCAGGATCAGTGGGAGCCTGGTATGGTTGCGTCTGGACTAGTTGATCAAATTCCTGCTCGAGAGTTGCCTGTGCATATCAAGGTGGGTCAGTTTGTGCCCTTAGCTGAATGCTGAACAGCATGTGTGAAAAGAACCTTAGCCTCGTCTTACACTTGTTACACTTGGAGCATTCCACCAGATAGATCGTGCATTCCACCAGATAGATTGTGCAATATGTGTTCATCATCACATTGATTCCGCTGTTTCTTGTGCTGTAGGTCTGCCGTGCTGTGCTCTCACTTGCACAAAAGAACATAAACTTTGGGAAAATGTTCACCAATGAGCATCGAGCCAAAACGCTTGTTCTCAACAATAACTCAGATCTGCCCCTGTTGTACAAAATCAAGAAAACTGGTATGGCTAATTTGGATTATCCATTTTGTAGGTGCAGCAGTGTACAAACATGTCACTTTCTAGATGGGTATCATGTATCGCGTATCCGGCCCAAAGTGGAGGTGCTAAATGTTTTCTGCCCTTCTGTTGATAGGTTCAATAGCTTCTGGCGATCTCCATATCATTGATGGTCGGTTGGGTATCTTACTACCTCACTGTAGTCAGGAAGTCAATTTTGTGTTCCAGCCATCATTGCGTGGTTCCTTCAAGGAGACACTCACTGTAACCAATGTTTATGACCCAAGCAATGACCAGGTTGTAACATTGAAAGCAACTATCAGCCGAGCTGACACCTTCTGGATAAGTACTGCGAAAATCGACTTTGGGAACATTGCTGCAGGTGAATGGTGCAACATGCAAAGGATTATCATTCGCAATACCAGCAAGCAAACTCGGACATTCATGTTAAGAGATGCCAACTATGCTGAACGAAGTGATCTGAGGCATAGGTTGCGGTCGGAGCAAGAAATCTGCATAGGATTTGTTGTGGAGCCGAAGGAAGTTTTATCTCGAGCAGTGCTCCAACCTGACCAGGAGGCAATAGAAGCCTTGAAAAGGAAAATCCTTGCTTTTGAACGGAAAGGCAAAGGGGAAAAAGCTGCAAAACTTTGGAGACAGATCTATGAGTTAAATGCAAAAGCTGGTGCAATGGGTGGTTGTTCTAAGGGAACAGATCCTGGCACTTATCCTGAGCCCCAGCACGATGAGACTCTATCTAAACAGGTTGAAGCAGGGATAGGGGCTAAGGCACTTAGTTTGCCACTCAAGGGGTGGAATGGCTGCATCAACTTCACGTTGAAAGGTGGAGAAACACAGGTCAGACTGCAGCATGAGAAGGTCACCTGAATCCAGCTTCACATTCTCTGTGATATACATTTCTAATGTTTTGCTTGTGGACTGTAGGCTGTCCTAGTTTCTTGCTTTGTAGCTGTGTCATTGGCTTCTGATCAGGCCCGAAGAATCCAGGGGGCCTTTCTTGCTTATGAAGGCAAAGATCAGGTAACCAAATTGTGCTCATCATAAATCCTGCATGGATGTGATTGGTGGCTGGGCATGAGTGGTGCATCTCTGTCATTGGCTTACATTATAACAAGGCAACTGACGACTGATGTTGATCTGATGAATGCAGGATGCTGTAAAACAGGTTCAGTACGAGGCCTCTGTATGCCCTGAGGATGTTTCAATTGGGACTGTGTTCCCCGTGTTGTCTAAAACAGATCTTGCGAATCTCCCCAAAGTGAGTAGTGTCCCTGTTTCTCGGATCTGGGGTGTTGATGGGCTCACTGACCTGCCATATGTCTTTTGTTGTTGAAGCACAATATCTGATCAGAGTTGGATTGGTCTCGTGGTCAGCTGGATCTCTCATTGGTTGAAAAGTCATCGTCCTACCTGCTATCTCCAAGTTTGTCTCCTGAAAGCTCTGGATCAGCAAATGCTTTTGTGGATGAAACGCCTAGACATCAGGAGTTGGAGACACTTGACTTGCACTCGTCAGTCCCCGCTTCAAATGAGATGCCCCTTGCATCAGGAGTTAATAGTATCCCATTGCAAGCAGGTATGTGGAGATCACGAGATATACTAACGAACTGGGGAATACATCCTCCTCCAGATCCTCCCACATCTGTTGACAGCGAATTTGACCAGACTGGTGTCAGTGAAGTAAGCAGCAATAGACCCAGTCGACATGGCAGCTATGACAGTCTTTATCCATTTGAACCATTGCTAAGAGTTGAGCCTTTTCGGTCAGCCCGCAATCAAGCAGGCATTTACTCTGATATAAGTATTGCACTGGCTGGTAGTTCAATGGATGTCTCTTCAGCGGCTGAGTTAGCCAGAAGTTTATTCTCAATCCAACCTGACCATGAAGACCTGCAACCCAATGATGTGGGTTTCGGGTTAGCTTTGCATGATACTGCTGATCATGATGGATTTGAAGCATCATTTTTGCTGAGGTCAAATACCGCTCAAGACATTTGGGTTCAACTCTGTCTTGAGTGGGGGAAAGCAGCTCCAGAATTAGAGTTGTGGGTTGAAGAGACTGGGAATGACATAGCTGATACACGTGTAGACTGGGTGAATGATTCTTTTGCCCCTGGAAATTTATCTGATCTGTCAGTGTGGCAGTCGATGGAAACAACTCGTCACCAGCTGCCCTGTAGTTACATGGATAGTGAAGATAGTTCTGGAACAGTATTGGTGGCTTCCACTTGTATTAGAAGTGGCACTGTGGTAAGGGTGCAACTATATCTTTCAGATCAATCATTGGAACTACTATCTCATTACGATCATGTTTCGTCTGATGGACAGCCTGGATTGGGTTTGGAGAAAGTGACTGGCTTTCTGACGATTAAGAGTTACCCTTCTGCTGAAATTCGAGAGCAGATTTCTGTGTTCATGGGCAGACTGGACAGGGCTATTAAAGTTGTGCCCTCTAAATTGGTATTTCCAGAGTCAGATATCACATCAATCCTTCAAGGAGATGTGACAATCAAGAATAGGACAGGGAAAACCATTCAGTATATGGTAAAGGTCGTTGGCACTCGGCCTAGTGCATCTCCTGAGTCTCCACCGATAGATCAGCAGTGTCCTGATGTAATTGTTCAGGTAGAACCTGCAGCAGGTGAGATCAAAGCCTTTGGACTCGTGGTAATCAAACTCACTTGCCAACCAACAAAGCCTGGGAAGCAGACTTGTAATCTGCAGGTCAAGAGCTCACAGTGCTATGATCACACTCAATTGAGCATCACAATGTCATCTTACAGGTCGCATTCTCTGCACTTACCTGACCTCCCAGAAGGAGGTACATTGGATATGGGTTTCTGCTACATGAATGCTCCAGGAGGCATGGAAGGGGTACCATTCCGGCTTGAAAATGTGCTAGCAAGTCCTCTGTCATTGGTTTTCAAGTCAAATTTGGCAAAGCAGGTGTACATATCATCAGATCCACTTGGCACCCAGCGTATAGATGACCTTGACTTGAGTCCAAACGAATGTCGGACTGTCTATATGTGTCTGCGACCAGGTGGTGATGCAGCAGCGTATGAGAACGGCCAATGTCGAGAAATTATTGGAGGGATGAGAATAACTGTCCGGCCATCTACATTAGGACCCATTCATGTCACTGCAAGTGGAGGTAGTGGTCAAGAATTCAAAAGTGACGAGATCATGGTTAAATTCCGTGCTGTTGTTGGGTGGAGTCTGCTGCAGCTCTCTGTTGCAGTTATAGATCTTGGCCGAGTGGAAGAAATCGGAGGATCTATTTCAGGAAGTTTTGTGGTGATGAACCCAAGCAGTCAAATGCCATTGCAGGTCTCAATCTCTTCTCAACAGGCTTCGCTTTCTGTGTCTGGAGGACTGCTTCTTGGTAGGGAAGTAGCTAAAGCACAAGGAGGTGATGCCAAGGCTGATATGATTGTGGAATATTCCTTTCCTGTGAGAAAATATGGGCTTAATGAAGATAGATTTTATATCCGCAATCTGTCTTGCTCTGGCCATGATGCGGAACTGTTGTTGCGACTATTTGCCTCAAATGGGGCTATTGAGGCCACTGTGAAGCCCCCGTTGCCCCATTTGCAGCCTGCGGACTGCAAGCCTTTGAACACTGTCGTAGAAGACTGGGACGCCGCTGTTGTGGGCCCTGATGATACATTGAGCTCGGTGACGGCTAACGTTAATGGTGGACCATGGATAGCAGGGGCGCTTGAAAGGCCAGCCTCATGTGTGAGAGGAAGGCTAAGGAAAGCCTTATCTACAGGTGAATTTCTTTCTGGGGCGAGTAGAGTTGCTGAGGGCAATGGAGGAACTAGAACAGGGGAAAATGCCAATAGGATCCCCTATATGAGAACAATTGATTTTCAGGACAATCTTTGCCTTGACTTGGGGATCATCTTCGTATCAGAAGATCATTCTTGCAGAATTCCTGGGCCTGGTTTGATGGAAGATCACAATGACATTTTTCATGTCACTGATATGCGCCCATATCATTGTTCATGCATGATCACAAACTACACAAGAAATCTTGTGCTGTTGCAGCCCCTGAGTGACATGCCTTTGGTTGTGCATCGACTATCAGAATTGAACACAACTTCTGTGCGGCCTTCGTATTTGGAAGATGAAACGCCCGCCCCTGTTACAGAGTGTGTCATGGAGGACAATGACCACCTGGGAAAGGCCCCTATGGCAGAACGCACTTGTCAGTCTGCATCTAGCTTCACTCCTTGTGGACATCCATTTGCACTCCAACCAAATAGTTCTATCATCCTAGCAGTCAGCTTCACAAGGATTGGGAGCTCGATCTCTCCAAATATGTCTTACTTAACATCGGGAACTTTGTGTGCCTTCAGTGGTCTCCTTGCATTCCAGAGAATCTCTGAAGGAATTGACGGTGATCACGATGTGTCTTCTGGGACACTGGGAGATATATGTGCAGATACCTCAGGTATTGGACCAGAGATAGCGGAGGTGCTGACTGTAAAGGGATTCATCTGTTTGTCAAAGGGAAAGATTCTGAATGAGTATATTGACCTCGGAAAAGTTGGGTATGCAAATGGATGGGACAACGTGAAATTTAATGTTGACATAGAAAACATAAGTGATGCTGAGCTGATTTACCAAATCCAGCATGCACCTGATTGCTTCATGATTCGTGCAAGGGATGTAGAACATGACATGCAGGCTGGACATACGCTGCCTCCCAGAAGTGTAGGGACAATTGAGGTAACCCTTCTTACTTCAAAGCTAGAACAACTGAAGGGCGAAGGTCCACGTTCTTGGCAAATAAGGCTGCTGAACTGCAATAATCCCCACAACTTGATGGAAGTTGTCATTGAAGCAGAAATGACAGTCCGAACTCTACAGTTTGGAGGTCTGACACAGTCAGTTCTGGTTTTACCTCCTCTCACTGTCCCAGCTTCCCCAAATGTGGCACAAAGTGTAAATCAGTTTACGGTGAGATTGTTTACTGTATGTATGAAAGGTGATTTGCAGTTCTATGCAGTAGTCTGCTAGACATAGTATTGAATAAGAGGTGTGCTGGCCCAGGACCCTGAGCTATTTATGTTTTACCTCTTGGCCAGGTGGAGAATTTGTCACATGAGCTTTTAGGCGTAGCACTTGAGCTGCATCAAGTCGAGGAGACTGAGTCACTGGTATAGTCACTGAGTCACTGAGTCTCTTGTACAGACCTGATTGCTCAAAAGGATGATGGTTGAGGTAGCACAAAGACTTGCATGTCACAATACGCCTTTTGCTATGCATGCTGATAATCCCAGATCTTTTTCCTTGAGAGTTGATGTAGAATATCACCAATTGTAGTGAGACCAGTACTGAACTAGTTGAAACATGTGCACACCGCAGGTCACATTTGAGGTCTTTCTTTCGAGTACATCCACGTCTGTGGAGGAAGTCAGACTAGGACCTGGAGAGAGGATAGATCTCCGAGTATGTGCACGCCCCACTTCTGATACAATTCCAGCTAGGTTTCTAGGACAAGATCAAAGGATATGTGGGGACAGCAAGCAAATAGGGTCTCAAAGGAGTTCGCACGCTGTCGATGGACAACAAAGGCCATTGGAAGACTCATCGGAGGTAGCATCCACCTTCAGGTATGAAAATGGGAAAGCCAGTGCAAGCAAAGGTGCAGAAGCAGCGGAAGAAAGCTGTGCTGAGCTAGTAGGTACCTTTTGTCTAGGGCACCTCTATCTTCACTCATCTCCACACGGTCCAGACTGTATCCCGATCCACGGAGCACTCATACAGGGTCCACTATTCGATGTTTTGCCTCAGACTCTTTCAATTCAGGTAATACTTGCAATGTCACTTGCATCTTAGTTGAAGCACTAGTGTGTGTTAAGCAGGATAATTGTATTTCCATGTTTCTCTGTTCAGTGTGTGCCAAGTCATGGAATCTCTGACCTCAGGACATGTCGTGTTTGTTTGTCTAGTCACGGTTATCAGAAGATGGAATCGTCACGCCTGAGAGGACGTCTTCTCTGGGAAAGCGGGAGTTTTGGCAGAATGTTTCCATCTCGTCTGACACCCTTGTTGTGCGGAATCTTCGGTCATTTGATTCTTTCCACTTCAGGGTTGTAGCAGAACTATCTCCCATGAGTTATGGTAAATCGAATGGTGAACGGCTTGCTCTTGAAAGCTCAGGTGGGGATGTATTTTCTTATTTATACTTGGAACCTATGAGTGGCTGTATTGCTCCACATGGAAGCCTGGAGATAATGGTCAAGCCAATACCTTGGTCAGTTGAAGATCTTCTAGCATTTATGGACAGAAAAGCAGGCCCTGAATTCATCACTGCTACAATTCATGTCCAGGAGATGGATGAGGATGGTTCCCAGGGTGGCAATCAGAGTGTATTAGTAACAATCAGGCCACCTCAGGATGTGCTCCTATCTAAGGAGTTGTTGATTCAAAGGCCACTTCTGTTAAGTAGCGATCATGATGAGGCTGCATCTGAGGAGTCAGTGAGACCAGGAAAGGCTCAACAACTACCTGTACTAGGCCTTCGAGGTTGTACCCCTGTCAGTGGGAGTCCCCAGTGCTATGACTTCAACTTGGGGCAGCAAAATGTGTCATCTGGTGGTAGAGTTCAATGGGATCTCACACTCATAGGAGATGAAGAGTTGTCCCTGCACTACATCCTGTCCACGGTCAGTGAGAGCGATTCAAAGTGGCTGAGCATCAGCAATTGTGTGGGATCTGTGGAACCCAGCGAGCATAAGATAATCCAGTTATCCTTCTCAACCAAGGCAATGGGTAAACATCTTGGCTTTCCTAGCACGCGTTTGCTAAAGAGCCAGAATGTAAGTCTCAGCTGCCCTGATGATGGCTTTTTTCAGGTGTCTACTCTACGTACCTGGTGGTTGAAAATGTGGAAAACCCAGCTGATCTGAAGATGGTCCATCTTAGTCTCGAAGTCGTTTCAGCACGAAATGCCAGACCCGATGCACAGTCTCTGACCTTCTTCCATGTCCTGGTTGAGGGTGACAGGTATGCAATGAGCCTTCCTAATAGATTTGTCCAAATGGTGCAGTAAGGCTTTCCTCATCTGAGACTTCCTTTCTTGGCTGATCTGCAGGACAGAAGGGAAACCTATAGACATGGGTGAAGTTTACTATAATTTCTGGTATCGGAATCGTTCTTTTGTGATCGTGAATGAGGCTCCAGTAGCGATGGAGTTTTTGCTCTCATCAAGCATGGATCACAATAAGTCCATTGAGTTGAATTTCTCTCTTGATAACACCTCCCTAAAGCGGTTCAGCTCCTTAACGATAGATCCAAAGAGCAGGTGAGCTGTAAGTATTATTTACGAGATGTATATACTAGTAATTTGGGAAACTAGGATCTCATAACTTCAGGTAATTATGATAACTGTGTTAACATGCGATGCCTTGCAGTGTGAGAGTATGGATCCACTTCTGGCCTGGAGTATTTAAAGGGCAGTCCATTGGGGACCTGTGTGATGATAGATCTGCCATGATCTTTGTGAACTGCCGCCTTGTGAAGGTTTGTATCTTGCAACAATGAAATGCAGGCTCTTGAACACGTCATGTGTGCAGCAGGCAACATTACCGCAATGGTGATGGCAAAATGCTGATTTCGTCATTGTTTTGATCTGGCAGGATTACCAGAGGTGCATCCCATTCCATGCAAGTTGCCGATATCCACAGATAGGCATTTCTGCAACGGATTTGGTGTTCTCAATATCACAACTTACACAATCTCAATCAGCGGTTGTCAATATTCCTGATGATGATAATGAAGTTGATGTCACACTTGCTACTGGAAGGGATGGGGGTTACTTTGGAGGTCATATTGCAGTGCACAACGAAATGGATGCTGTTGGACCGACTGATGCCGAGCAGCTTCCTACTGACCGTCTGTTGTCTGCAAAAGGTCGTGTGCAATCAGATAAGCATATAACGGAGGGGTCAGCATATTCGTATTCTGAACTGGAGAGGGGTGAAAGTCTTGAACTGCTACCCCTTGTCCAGACCATAAAACTGAGCAACCTGTACCTGCACCGGCCGTTAAATTATGCTGTAAAGAATGACTCTCTGTTTTTCGAAACAAAGTTTCCAGAACCTCAAGAGGTGCCTGTATGTTCGGGGGAGCCTTCTGACTACTCACAGGCATCGAATGGAGCTATCAATGAGTGCAAGGGCTTCCATCTGGTGTTTGTCAGACCAATTGCAGATAACCTGCAAGCACACCGCGAGATGATATTGAAGCAGAAGTATGTCGAGGAGCATGTAACCATATACAATCGCACACACCCAAGGGAGAAGTACACTGTGAGCCTTCGAATCACAGCTGGTCATCTTCGGAACTTCTTTGCTGCATTAGGGTAAGGCGGTGTCTTCAGCATGACAGCTCTTGTTCAAGCTGTCAAAGTCTCTCTAACTGTGTAGAGAGTGAGATGATGCTGAGTTTCAAGTCTTGTGGCGTTGCAGGTCAAGGAATTCTTATCCCTTTCGACGTCTTGAGCTTGGGATCACAGGCTTTCTGAGTAGCTTTTATTGTCTTACCAGCAGTCTCCTGGATGGGATTCAAGAGCTATCAGCTCACGAGTCACAGGCTGCTGCCTCTGAGACGATTCCAGTTGTGAGCAGTTCTTTAGGAATGAAAGAAACCAGGTCTTCGGCTTTGTATAATTTGAACGTAGTCAAGTGGATCGAGACACGAGTTAGTTCCTTCCGTGTATCTGAGAAGGCTGTGAAGGATTTCAAGGATTTGTTCTTTGATTTCCAGTATCTAACAGGTACCTGAACTTCACCTTACTCGCAGTAGGAACGCTGGAGGCTTGCCATTCGCATTCTTAATAACGTTCTAAAAACTGCCTGTTACTGGACAGATGAGCTCGTCTTCTACAGCCTCAAGGAGCGGTGGAGCCGAGGGAGTGGAACTCTGGAGCTTGCTGCTGTGCAACTCGCAAAACTGTTATATTGCACTTTCTATCGATCGCAGGTTAGTCTTACACCGTCAAATATGTGTCTACATTGTTAGACTGCTGTTGCATGTTCTGGAGACAGTAGCTACTACTTGCGTTCAGCGCGTTCTATTTACCGAAAATCGACTGTAGTTTGGCCGTTAATCTGACTTTGCTGTGTGGTTCGTGCTATTATCAGTTGGTCCAGCTGTGTGTGGACACATGTCGATCTGTGGTTTCTTGGAAGAGCTGCCCTCTTGAAGGGTTTGATACAACTGATCCAAGACCTGCCATCTCGAAAGCAGATGCGCAGCTGCTTTGTAGAAACTCTCTGCAGTTTCTCACGGACTGGACAGGTCAGCTCCGTCATTTCCTTTCCTACTTCCCTGACAGCAGGGATGATCTGCTTCCGTTAAGGCAACTTCACCAGAGAATTGAGGGTGTCATGTCTATCTTGTGAAAAGATCGTGTCCACTCTACTTGCTCAACTGCAAGGGCTAGAGATCCTTGATGTCCTTTCTGTAGGACAACATCATCAGCAAGGCAGCTTGATACCATCTAGACTAGACAAGACTTAGATTAGAAAACACTTAGATTAGACAACACTTATCAAGACAGCTTGATTGTAGATTACACCCGTGTTGTCAGGGAAGCTTGATTCCAGATTTCGGGCTGAGGAATTGTATCACTATCCACTATTCCCACACCAGTGAAATCTTCACAGGCTGGGCTAAAACTCTCATATCTGGTGCCCGAACACTATGACGCGTAAGATGTGCGCAAAGAAACGAGGGGAGGGCAAAGGGGAACTAACAAAACCAGTTGCAAACAATGAGAGGCGAAATTCTTGTCGCAAGACCGAGTCAATATGCGGCCAGTCACTGTGCAAAACAAAAAGAAAGAGTAAACACCAGATCCAGTGACGCAAAAGGAGCAATCAGTTTAGGCCTCGCTCATTGCATACCTCAAGAGACTTTTTTGCTTCTGGATCAAACGTTTTGCACAGAATCTCATAACTTGCCTCTTGCCTTGTCTGTGCACCCGAACATCAGATGGAATATAAAGGTCAGCTGTGATGGTCCAAAGCAACCAACTGGATCCTGAACAGACCAACTTACACCATGTTGTTGCTTCAGCATACCAGTGGATCTGCCCTGGATGGAGAAATGCTCGAAATGACAAACCTGCAACCAGGAGAAGATAGCTCTCAAAGCCTTCCTGGCACAAACAGCAGGGGGCACGACCCTTGGGTTGATCATTTCAAGCACCTTAACTTCCCAGTGTAAAACTTCATTGCTGCAATGTTGCGCTTCTGCACTGTGAGCAGGATGCATTTAAGGTTGTTCTGCCAAACAACCTCTCTTAGAACAAGGGCCAAAACCTTGGTGAACCCATGCCACCTGTCAGATTCCTCAACAGCCATGCAGCACACCAGCACGCAGTCACACAGAAAGCGACACCAAAAGCGACCGGTGAACCACCATACCTTCCGTGCAAGAAGCTCCATGAACAACATGAGAAACTTGCCCAGCCCTCTCCCCTGCACGCTTCTCTCCAACTGCAGCTCGTACACATACAGCACAGGAACATCCCGTTCCACCACAAACCGAAAGTGCACGAAAGCCACAACGGGACCCCCATCACCCGACCACAACACCCCATTCTTGTCTCCTCCAGTCTGCTGGTCTCCACTCTCTGTGGAGCGTTTCCGCACAACAATGTAACGAGCTTGCGGTGACACCATGTCCCGCCTTTTAATCTTCTCTTCTGCAGGCCACTCAGGCCCATAAGGGTCTGACATGTTCACCTGCTCTGCCAATGACCAAACAGAAGAGCTTCACATCACAGCCTTACATATAAAACCACCCACAAGCCTCCACGAGCACACAGCCATACACCCATCCCCCTCACCTTCAGCAACTCCATTATGTACCGTTTAAGAGGCAAAGACAAGCCATCCCCAAATGCCATTTCCATGTGAAGATCCAGGCCTGCAACGAAGAAATATTCAACCACGCTCAGCTGTGGGTCCATCCCAGCTGTGAGCCAGCCAACATGCAAAAAGCCCCCAACTTTACCATTCCGATCGAATTTCAGAAAGGCTGGAAACTCGGAGATCAAGTCCGGCTTGTCGTAGGCTGCCTTCACCACTGCATCCACGCTCTTCTTCCGAGCCAGCTCCTGTAGAGCCGTGGACACAAGGCACGTCACGTGAGCAATCATTCCCTGGGCTCCCGCACGTGAGCTCGGCCTGCCGTACCTCCTGCCGCTTGGACTTCTTCTCCAGCTGGTGCTGCTTCTTGCGATCCATGGCTGGGGCCCCGGGACTCGGGATTGGAAGAAGGATGCCTGCTCGAAGGATGCTTTGAGGGGAAGGTTACAGCCATTAATCGTGATTAACTACAATATAGGTCAGTTATCGATTATGGCAAGCCCAAAGGCTTCTAGGTAAGAACGCCATCTATGTATGTACTGAACCTGTGATGGATAGCTCTGCTTTTCGATGTTTGTTGAAGGCATGTTTTGAGGCGAAGGTGAAGGATACAGGTATGGATTAGTGGCAGTGCAGGGCTTGCTCAAGGCAAAGCCAGGCAAGTCCATGGCGTGAGCAGCTGGAGCTATGGCGGATGCGCGGGACATCTTGGGGCTGCCCAAGGCAGCGGGGGCGAGCAAGGACATACTTGGAGGGAGCGGGGAGAAGAAGAGCAAGGCCAGCAAGGAGGCGGCGAAGAAACCCGATGGCGTGCCGCGGGAGGTGTACATGCTCACTGGGGGGCTGCCCCCGGCCATGCCGACCATGGACCTGGCCAGCCTGAGGAAGAGGCAGGCTGCGTCCAGCAAGAAGGTGGGATGGAGATGGCATCCGTTCACCAGCTCCGCGAGGAGCGACAACCTGCAGCTGCACCACTGGGTCAGGCTGGTGGACGCAGCTCCCCCCACGGGGGACTATGCCTTCGCCAAGTACAACAAGGCGGTGGAGGTGGTGCGCTACACGGACGAGGAGTACACAAGGTTCTTGGCGGATCCCAAGTGGAGCAGGCAGGAGACGGACCAGCTGTTCGATCTTTGCGAGCAGTTCGATCTGCGTTTCATCGTCATCGCGGACAGGTTCCCGTGGGACAGGACTGTGGAGGAGCTCAAGGACCGGTACTACACGGCTGCCAAGGCCGTGGTGCTGGCCAGGGCTCCCAGCGTGGAGGATGTGGCGGACCATACCCTGGTGAAGGACAGCTATGACATGGTGCAGGAGGTGGAGCGGAAGCGGGCCTTGGGGATCATGATGTCCCAGACCCGGCAGCAGGAGCTGGAGGATGCCAAGGTCTTGGCTGAGGCCAAGCGGATCATGGCCAGCCGAGCCAAGGTGCTGGAGGAGGCGGAACCCCCGGTTGGGGTTTCCATGGCGGCAGAGCCTGCTGCCGTGCCCTCTGTTGGTCTTGGTGCTGGTGCTGGTCCTGGTGCCGGTCCTGGTGCCGGTCCTGGTGCTGGTCCTGGTGCTGGTGCTGGTGCTAGTCCTGGTGCTGGTCCTGGTCCTGGTGCTGGTCCTGGTGCTGGTCCTGGTCCTGGTGCTGGTCCTAGTGCTGGTTCTGGTGCTGGTGCTGGTGCTGGTGAGGGAGCTGGTGCCGCTGCCGCTGCCGTTGCCGTTGCCGCTGCCGCTGCCGGTGCTGGTGCAGGTGCAGGTCCGTCTTTGCTTCAGGAGAAGCAGCAACAGCCGCAGCAGACTGCTGCATCTCCGCCCCCTGCTGCTCCAGCTGCAGGAGGTTATGTTCAGGCTTCGGTTCCCGCGGAGGTGGCTATCCCCCAGGTGTCTTCAGTTCCTGGGACGGATCCCAGCCCTGGGGTCCCTCCTGTCAGCAGCAGCGGGCCCCGGCTGCCTCGACTCTTCCTGAGGACAGCTTTGCTGGCTCAGCAGGTGCATTCCACCACGGCTGCTGCCGGGGTGAGGACGGCCAAGAGGGTGGAACAGACGCTGGAGGAGCTCGGGGTTCGGCCCAAGCCTAAGGTGGCCACGGCAGCAGTGTGTGAGCAGCATCTGGAGCTCCGCAAGGAGATTCTGACCCTACTCAACCTCCAGAAGCAGGTGCAGTGGAAGGAGAGTGAGGTGGCTGTGCTTCGTGACAACCCTTATGCAGAAATTCCCTCTACTCCCACCACTCCCAAGAGGTCTCACCGTGGAGGAGGGGAATATGAGCGGGTGGCCACCAGAGCTACTGCCATGGGAGCTGATTCTAACCCTCCCCCTGGGGAACGGTTAGGCAAAAGGGAACACAAGCGCAAGGCACCAGCAAGGTTTGCAGAAGCTCCAGCATCGCCACCACCTCAAAAGAGGGCCCGGAAGATGAAAGCTGCGGAGCTTTGATTTATGTGATCCTGACCCCAAAGCACCGAGTTCGGCTGCAGATTATTCTGTGCACCGCCTCTCGCTGAACCAGAGGTGAAAGGTGAGAGCTCTTTATGGTCACCTTTGGCTTTTCTCTGGTCCCGCCTGTTCTCTCAGACTTTCTCAGTTGGCCCTTTCAGGATCAAGCTGGTATAGCCCTAGAAACACTTGCCTCGAAATGACCCCCTATCAGAGAAGGATAGAAGGTTCCGGCCTGCATGACGACCCAAGAAGCACCGACTAGGTGGGCTGATGTCGGAAATGCAAGCAGCCCTTTCAGGGGCCAGAAGATTTTTGGAAGCACCCGAGACTCCAATAGGTGAGGATGTAGAGGCGAAAGGGAGCCCAGACTTTAATGCGTACAGGATGTGGAGAGGAAAGTGAACCGGTTCCCCTCGTGAAAGCTGGCACACGACTAGGGTCGGGGTCCCACAAGGGGTCATTTTCAGGATTTTCTCTTTCCAAGGGGAGATTCGTGCCTTCCACTGTTTCAGGAAGGCAGCCGGAAGAGCTACATCTCTGGGGCCTAGGGCTATTCTGCCGTTGTGTTGACTGCAGGCTTTTCATACTAGCAATCTGGTTTGATCACGGTCCATTAGAGCTCTCAGCAGAGGATACCGAGGTTGAGAAGATGTCGAGGACTCATCTGAAAGTGATAGCAACAGGCACTCTTGCTGATCTTTCGTATAGCACGGCCATTGTTTTTGCCCACAGTTTTACGTGTCCCATTTGGTCCTGGAAGTTCAGGTCGTGCACACCTGCCTGAACTAGACAGTTCAGGGAAGTTTCTTTGGTGTGATATCCGGTTACGGGTTGCTAGCAGCCAGCAAGGTCACGGAGTAAACTCATTCTTTTGGACTCATACATGTACCTCACTGTACACTGCCCCAATCCTTCCTCGCTACCTACTACCATAGTTGTCACAGGTCAGCAGCGTAAGAGAAAAGCAGAAGGCAACAATAAGTCAAGGTAAAGGGATTTTTTTTTATTAAGATTATGCACTCCCCAGGCCACAAGAGGCACGAGAGCCTGCTGTGCAAATGTGTATGGCCCGGATGAGTCCCGACTTCCGAGCAGCAGGTTCGGAGTTCTTCCCCCAACACCTGGGGCAAACTGCCGAACATACCAACCATGAAGTGTTAATCTTGTTCTGGTGAAAATCCCAAACCCCATTTTCAGTGTTAACGACAATATAAAAAAGATCATAATAGTCGCTGCAGTAAAGTTGGAGGTGGGAGGAACTCCTGGAGTGTGCGTGTGCAAGGTCGACTCCTCGTAGCTCTCCCTCCCCACAAGCCCTTGGGCTTCTCCTGGACAATCAAAGTTACCTTAGACTGCACACCGTTACAATTGAGCGTTACAAATTATGGGGTTAATGCTAATTGAAGTTTATTAGGGTTTTATGAAAACGAGCAGCCCGGAGGCTACGTGAGAGGTGAGGTAGCCCTACGTTTCCCTCCGCACTTGGCTCCTCTCCAAGTGTATGTGCTTTTGCCCATGCGGGAAGAGTTTGTATTGAGGTTGCAGCTCAACGAGGTGATCAAACCTCATCTCCTGCCACGTTCTAAGTCACCATGGTTTTTGCACGAAATCAGCAGCGATGTCCACCCAACGACATCACTTTCAAGGGCATAGTTTGCAGAATATGTTCTGCCTCATCCAGGTAGCCAGACCGCCCAAGAACAATGCAACCATGCAATTATGATGAGCAATCTGGGGTTGGCTTCAGGACGTGGTCCGCCTTGCCTTCAGTCACCAGGCCCCTTTGACTGCTTGCTGCGAGGAGCTGCAGTCGAAAGTAGCGGCATCAGGCCTGACCCTATGCCGCTGCGATATCTCGTCTGAGCATGGCAACGCCATTCCGCTATCACTGTCTTCAGCCTAGCATTCAGCAGAGCCGTCCACGTCACCACATGTCTGGACGGCCCATCTGTCAAACACCCTGCGAGCATCCTCTATACTCGCACATAATATCACCCTGTACCTCTGCGCCAGCAGTCAAAACTGCTCAGCGGCACACGCCTTTAGAACCGCCACAAACACATGATTGTCTGGTTCCGGAGCAATCTCAAGCATCTGTCTGTAAAACTTTACACCCTGCCAAGCTTGTCCATGCTCAGCATGAGCCTTGCTAAGAGAAGCTTACACGTATAAAAGGGTGTTGGGAGACGCCACAGCTTGCTAAACATCTCCTTTGCTTCACCCACTCTCCCAGGGGAAGCAACGCACATACAAATGATGTGGTTGCCCAAAAACGAGTCTGACTACCCCATAAAACTAGGCCTCTCAAAGTAAGAGCATGAACCTGCCAAGCACCAGATTCCTCTGAGCAATGCATCTCTTCATCACACGGTAGAAGTGGGAGATCTCCACTGCTCCAGACCCCACCTTTTTGCACAAGTAGGTCCAGGGGTCCATCCCCCGAGCTGCCCCTCCTCAAACAGCTTGTCCCGCTTCTCAACCGCAATGCTCTCTCGATACATGCCAGTATCACTGCCCGAAGTAGTTGTGTCCAGCTCCATTTCCATTTTCAGATCCAGCCCCCAGCGCCAGCGACAGTGTGCAATGACGAGTCGGAGGGAAACAATCCGCGTATGCTTGGTGCCGGTGGTAGCTTCCTGCTGCTTATAAATCATGTAGGTGTAGAGCTCGCTTGCATCCTGGTCTAAATTTCCAAGCTGGATGACTCATGGCCCACTGGAATGCTGCTACAACAGAATCCTTGATTCCATTCAGATACTACACTCCCTTTCACATTTCCACCACCATGTTGGCCATGGGTCCTGTCGTCTCGGGTCCGAAAGACCAGATGTTTTTTTGGCAAGGCCTATCACACCCAGACTCATCCGCCAGAATGTTGCTTCGCACCTTAGGTCATCACGAGTTCCAATCTTACCCTCAATTGATTGCCTGAGCCAGGCTGGCCCTTCCTCCAGCGGACGTGCCTCAAAGTATGTCAGTCTGTTATGCTTGTTTAGGGACTTGCTCATCACAACATGTGATTTGACTTGCCGAGCACAGTTTCACGGAGCTGACACCACAATCTCAGCCCTGTTGCAGATCCTAATTCAGACAATTTTCAGTTGCAGCTCAACAGGTTGATCTTCTTGGGCTGTCCGGCCACCCGGCTCTGGATCGGATGAGGCAGAACATCTTCATCAAACTATGCCCTTTGAAAAGTGACGGTTTGATGGTGGGTGGACATCACTGCCGATTTGGTGCAAAGACCATGGGTGACAATAGAGTGTGCCAGGAGATGTTCTGATCACCTTATTGAGCTGCAACCTCAATACGCAGACTGGAGAACGTGCTCTGCAAGTGCTGGCAGGTGGGGGAATGTCGGGAGAATAGACAGCAAGTGCCAAGAAGAAGTCGCATGCGAGCGCCTGCATCGAACTAAGCAACAGTGTCCACGACTTCACCGTGGGGGAGGAGAGGCCAGATATCTCACCGTGGGGGAGGAGAAGCTCAGTAGCTTGAATGGTACGCTGGAGGACGGAGGTCATGGGCCACATACGGAGTTGGTGCTGAAGGCAATGTCTGACCAGAGTGTGCAAAGGAAGATGCACTGCGGAGAGATCAGATTGTGAAGCAAATATTGTCCTAACCGTCTAGAGGCCCACCCCCTCTAATTGGAACCCCTCTAATATAATTGGGAATGGGAAACCTCTCTAAATTGGGATCGGTGATTGCTGTGACCCCTCTAAATGGGAAACCCCTCTAACTGGATCGGTGAAGCTGGAGGCGCATCTGCCTTCCGTGTTACTGTGTATGCAAGCTCGCGAATGTTCATACAAGGAGACATATCTGAATCCACTATCTAGGTGCTCATCGCTGTACTTCTCCATTCATGGAGGTCCTCCTCACTAGGGTTGCACTATCAGCACACTCTTGTTCTCTACGCTATCAGATGAACTCTCCTCCTTAAACTCAAAAAACTCTAGTTCTCCAAGCATTGATGGACTAAACTCCAGCACAAGGTCCATTGTCTATGACATTTTCTATAACATTTTCTATAGAGAAGGTGGTAGGCGCGATATGAAAACTCCGTATACATAGACGAGCTAAGAAGTGCCCTCCAAAATTTTCTTTGCGCCTTGTTGAAGTACTTGCGGCTAAGTACAAACTAGGCTAAGCACAGATTTATCGAATTGAAAAAGGGATCACTATCGCTATCAACAAGAAAGGGAAAGCTTCCTGCCAAAACGCTCCTCGTTGGAAGAAACTTCAAGAGTGGGCCACACCGAAGGCAGCCTTTGAGAAGACTGGTCCATAACTCCAAGCGTCTGTGCCGTGCCCAGAGCAAGAGCGAAGTGAGCCCGTGTGGACCTGGGGATGGAGGGGTCTAAGAAGACAGACTGGAAAGCCTGGCCAAGGTGCTTCTCGAGTAGAGACAAACCTGCAACCCTCTAAGATCATTGGTAATAAATATTGTGAAAGGGAGGAAGTCATGCCGCGCATCTACTTGATAACATATCCCTAGCCTACCTCAAGGACACTTGGAGAGGGAAGATTCCCTCCTCCACTCCTTATACAAAACCCTCCAGAAAGGGCCTGTTGCGGAGGATGAAGCAGGAGGCCAAAGCAACGATATAGAGCACCTAGCTGCCCAAAAATGCCACTGGGGAAGATACCTCGAGCGTCAGCAGACCTGTGCCACTAGAAAGCACTGGCAAGGACGCTTGCCAGAGGGTAAGGTCGCTTGCAAGGCACTCGAAGGCCCTATGGCCCATGATGTCACCTAGAGTGTCTATGAACTTCCTGTCAAACCTCTGTAGCCGGGACAGAAGGACCACTAGGCCCTAGGATGTGAGAGTTGTCTATTACCCAAGGGAAGACAGAGTCACGCGCAAAGGAGGCCGCGCTGGAAAGCGCCCTGTAGTGGGCGATGGTGAAGAGGGCACCGCCCAAAGGGTTGCCTTGCTTGGTTCCGATGGCCGATTCCAGGACAAAGACAGCAAATCCCGATGACACATTCTTGTGCTGATAGAAGAGGTTAGAGGACAACACGATAAATTTGCAAGGGGGTGAATATACAAACCCTCTTCGATTGGGGTCGGACCCTCTTGCACGAATGCAGCCCCGTTCGGAAACCGCCTTCTGACGTTATATTGAAAATAGCGGTGAAATTCAGAAGTTCATACAGTGGCACGCGACATGCATACAACATAGTTTTCAGTTCATTGTTCTGTTAGGGCACTGGCCGGCCGGCCCCCTGTCACGTCTATCTCAACATCCAAGCCATTGACTTCAATGTCCCGAACCACTGGCTGGCTCATTATACAACAAAAAAATGTGATCCCTCCTAAGTAGGACCTATACTTTCAACCTACCTACTCTAAATCGGAGGAATATGAGGTGGGCTCCGCTGCGACTCATCCGGCGCCTGAGCCGATACTGAATCCATAACGACTGCAACATTGCGCAGTCGTTCCATCTCCTCCTCGAACTGGCTATTTTCTTCCAGGCTCACTGCACTCGCTCTCCACCCTTCGACTCCCCCAGCAGATTGCTCCCAAACAGCATTCAAAGTCTGTCCCACGCCTAAGAGCTCTCTAGTTGTCCTCATCATTCTTTTCGCAGTGAGGGAACCACGAGCCTTTAAACCATCCTTCTCATCGATGCATACTTCCTTCGCCCAAAGCGGGAGGGGCCTCCGATGAGGCTCGAAGTGAGCTCTTCTTTTGCGTCTGGCGGGACCTCGTGCCCATGGATGCGTTGCGGAATATAGCCGCACACCTCAAGTCGGCCTCGATACGATGGACGCCCACAAAGCAAGGTCAAATGGTTGTCCGCTCCCCGAGCATGCATCAAGCACCAGTCCCTTCCTTGAAAATGTTTTTATGAGCTTCATCATAAGGCCCAGCCGCCTTTTGCACGGCATACCACCGCCTTGTCATTAGAAAGGTAAACCTGCCACCAAAGGTCATATGCTATGACCGTCCTCCCATTGTTAAACATGCCATCCATGGCATTCGGCATCATCGTGGCCCTATCCTTGGAACTCCCGTCCTTAAGACACCACCCTACTGTCACGTACTCCACGGTTTCAAACCCTCCTTTGTCATTGCTCATGTTTGTCTTGTCCCATACAAATGATACCATACCTCCTCTCCTGCACCACTTCCTTAGAGACTCCCTCACTGTATGCGCTTCCTCCACACCATGCATAACGATAATCCGGAACTCCTCGCATGTAGTTTTCTCCTGGAAGCTCTGGAACACTGTACTCATACTTGTGATGTCCATCCTTTTGTCCATAGATCCTATATCAAAACCTCGGGGGACATCCATGATCAACAGGGCATAGTTTCGTCCTCTCAAATAACCCCGCATATCCAGGACATTACGTTTCTCGACTTGATACTGAACCTGTTTATCTGTGTCGGGGACATTGAATACGAAAAGCCCGGCTTCCAGATCTTTGTCCGCCAAATCTCTTTGCTCATTTTCAAGCCCCTTCCAGTTGTTCACTTCGAAGATAAAATGTTGGAAATCGTCTGGTAATTTTGTGAGGTTGTCCACATCCTTGCTTGCTAGAACACAAAAGGCATTAGAACCGAAGGTCCCACGTCTAAGAGCTCTCTAGTTGTCCTCATCATTCTTTTCGCGATGAGGGAACCACGAGCCTTTAAACCATCCTTCTCAACATACTTCCTTCGCCCAAAGCGGGAGGGGCCTCTCGATGAGGCTCGAAGTGAGCTCTTCTTTTGCGTCTGGCGGGACCTCGTGCCCATGGATGCGTTGCGGAATATAGCCGCACACCTCAAGTCGCCTCGATGGCGTCTGATGGCGTCCACAAAGCAAGGCTGCTAAAATGGTTGTCCGCTCCACGAGCATGCATCAAGCACCAGTCCCTTCCTTGAAAATGTTTTTATGAGCTTCATCATAAGGCCGGCCTTTAGTGCAGCATACCACCAGCTTGTCATTAGAAAGGTAAACGTGCTTTTTCACCACAGTGTCATATGCTATAACCGTCCTCCCATTGTTAAACATGCCATCCATGGCATTCGGCATCATCGTGGCCCTATCCTTGGAACTCCCGTCCTTAAGACACCACCCTACTGTCACGTACTCCACGGTTTCAAACCCTCCTTTGTCATTGCTCATGTTTGTCTTGTCCCATACAAATGATACCATACCTCCTCTCCTGCACCACTTCCTTAGACTCCCTCACTCTATGCGCTTCCTCCACACCATGCATAACGATAATCCGGAACTCCTCGCATGTAGTTTTCTCCGAAGCTCGAACCACTCATACTTGTGATGTCCATCCTTTTGTCCATAGATCCTATATCAAAACCTCGGGGACATCCATGATCAACAGGGCATAGTTTCGTCCTCTCAAATAACCCCGCATATCCGGGACATTACGTTTCTCGACTTGATCGAACTGTTTATACATGTGGGACATTGAATCTGAAAAGCCCGGCTTCGGATCTTTGTCCGCCAAATCTCTTTGCTCATTTTCAAGCCCCTTCCATTGTTCACTTCGAAGATAAAATGTTGGAAATCGTCTGGTAATTTTGTGAGGTTGTCCACATCCTTCAGTTGCTGCCAGCGGAACACAAAAGGCATTAGAACCGAAGGTCCCACGTTGGCGGCGCCGGCCGCGCGCCACCCTTCTCCACAGCCCAAGGGAGTGGGGTTGAGAAGCAGGGTGACCGCCTACTCATGTGTGTGGGAAGTGGGAAGGGTAGGGAGGGCGCGGCCGGCCGGCGCCCGCCACCCTTCCCACTCCCACACAATTGCATACCAAGCGGAGGAAAACACATAACAATCGAGACAACCGTACCTTTCCTGCGAATTGAGTCTCAAAACCGCAAGCATTTCGTCGATGAGTGATAAGGATATTCTAGCGGACTTCCTCGAACGATGAGCATCCCAAGTGTTTGGCCATAGCAACTTGGATGATGTGGAATTTTTTCGCAAGGTAATTTCGTCATCCATCCCTTTCAAATCTATAAGGCCGGCCAAAACCTTCTCCGTCGCGGATATGAGAATCCTGCCCACAATCACCATGGAATACCTTGAACGACTTCGGGCTTCGCCAACATGTCTTCGGCTTTACATACGTTGCATCCACTTTCTTCGACTCTTCTGTCACCCTACGTTTCCCTTTTCCCTTCTTGTTTGTGCCCACTGCGCTGTGCCTCTTTCTGCTCTGGCAGGTCACCAGCTTCCCACTTTGAGAAGATCTTGTCTACATTCTCCCAGACTTTGCCCTCCTGCTTCGCTATGCATAAGATATGAGTCCTGTTGTCCACCTTGTTTTGTTTGTATACATCGTCGTTACGGGCCTCATCATCCTCAATAAGTCCCAGAACCTTGTATAAGTTGAATTTCCAAGTCATCGTCATCTGAACCCCTTCGCGTTTCGCAATCAACAATTCATCCCTGAGGTACCTGACTTGCTCTATAAAAGACATCTTCCGCCGCTTGTCCGACATAATATTGTGATCAGTTGCGAGGACTCTCATCTCCTGCACAGTGAGGCCACAGTACACATGTGCCTCCACATATTGGAAGCGTTTTTCCTGTGGGAGATCTCGCCAAATGTTTCATGGTCGCATATGTGGTTCCCACCAGGACACCCATGACATATGTCTTTGCCCCAATTTCTTCCGGTCAGTGGCGAGATCGGGGCATTCCGTCGGATCTATCATGCACGCAGGGTAAAACCCCTCTTCAATTCGCCTTCGAGATCACCCGTGCCAAATAGTTTGTCCATGCTTCGTCCACCCTTCTTATTTGAGCGTGTCGTGCGACGCAGACGAAATTCTCCAATTTCACGAACTCTGCACCACCTTCTTGGCGTGGCATTCCACGATGCGTGTCGGGCCGGTCCTCTTCCGGATAGCGTCTTCCAGTCTCTCCTCGTCCGTCGCGACATGAACCGTCCGGATTTCAAGAGACACTGCTCCATCGCCAGTGCCAGCTTTCCGCCCCTTCCTCCTCTTCCCCGTCTCCTGGTTTTCTACCGCTGTCCCCGAATGACCCCCACTGGGATCCGTGGACTCGGCACTCCGCTTCCCCAAGACAATCGCCTGCTGGAGGGCGCCGGCCGGCCGGCGCCCTCCAGCCCCCTCATCCTCGCTCACAGGCTGTAGGGGCAGCCCTCACTGCTTGGCCCGCCGAGAGGGCGCCGGCCGCGCCCAACCCAACTGATGCATTCGGGAACTGGACAAACCAGTTCGGATTCGGCGTGACCAGGTCCTGGGCACCTCTCCCCTGCTGGAGGGCGCCGGCCGGCCGGCGCCCTCCTCTGATTGCGGATCATACCGGCCGGACCTCCATGGATCGCCTGCATATCGTAGTCAAACAATATGTCTGCATCTCTTTGCTCTCCCTGTGCATCGGACTCTTCCAACTCATCATCCGAATGACCAAGAACATCCGGAATCGGCCCATCATCCTCATCTTCTGGACCCAATTCACTCCCTTCATGGCTGGGTGGGTCATCCTCAATATCTTGGTGGTGAGCAGTGCTCCGTCTTACGGTCATAACCCTCCTGTGCTCCAGCACAGACTGTGTGATCTCCGCACACACAGAACAAATGAAAGCTCTTCCTACTTGGGCAGCCTGGAAAACAGAACAGAAGATTAGAAAACAAAAGTTATGCGTGAACATTGCTCAGATGAAGATAGAACACTGCATTCTCGCTAAAGTCCGAATCCTTACCGTCTACTCTCGCCTGCAATCTCGAAACACTTGAACCAGCCTGGATGGCTCACATTTTTTTATAACAAGACCATTGAAGCTCACGTGAAACATCTTATACATGTCCACCTCCTGTGGCAATGTATCGAACTCGTTCGGTTTCGTCACACACAGTATGTGGCCTTCAGGCTCTCCTCTTGACATATCCAAGGTTGCCCAAATAACCCAGCCCGCTCTGGCTCTTTGATTCGGCATGGCATGCTTATACCCCATAACCCACAGCTTGTATAGCGGCGTCCACATGGTGCCATCGTTTTCCGATTCTTCCTCCTGCACCAGCATCCAATCCTTCTCCCGAACCTCAATTGGCTGAAGCTGCCCAGAAATACGCTTGATGTGCATTGTATCTTCATAGCTGTAAGGAGATTGGATAGGAGCAGGCACAGACTTCTTCTTCGTCGTGCCAACCTGCTCACCTCCGCCATCTCCTCTTGTCGTGCTTGCCTTCCCAGACGTGTGGCTCACAGAGCGCGCGTGCCCGCCGCCATGACCGACCACCGGACCTCCTGATTGCTGGGGCGGCGCAACCGCAGGAGCGGAATTGGGAGCGGGCAATCCTCTGCTGTGGGTCGCACTCGGCTCCTCCCGGCTTGAGCTGCTTCCCCGCCTTCCTTTCTTGGTTTACGCAGGCGGATCATCGCCGCCGCTCACCCTCGCCTTTCTTGCTTCGCCTTCCCATCGCCATTGCCTCCTGCGAAACCACAATACATGAGGTCACCAGAGGCGTAAATGGAATAGCGTGCAGCTGGATAATCGCGAACCTCTTCTTCGCGTGCAAAGGATGAAGGAAAGTTCCTTCGGAATTCACTGCCCGATGTGGGGAGGAAGCGCATGAGAACACGCCCAACCAGCGGATAGTCGCTCGGGGCGTAAACTGCGCGAACGGTGAACGGCGGTTCAGTCTCGGATCAATATGTACACCTTGACTCAGAATAGTTTAGGGTTTCCCATGTCTTCGCGTATTGTACCATTAATCCGTGTACTTAGGGCACAATCAAGCACGGTGTCTAACGGTTTGTATTCCGTATGCCACAGGATATCCGACTGTAGATTTGGCGGCTGTGAGGCGGCGAATGCATTCAATGGGCGGCCGTTGCAATTACTGCCTTGCCGGTCCGGTGTGCATAAGTAGGCGACCTCGATTAACCTCTCCCAGCTTCGAACTACGCGTGAGGGGACAGGAGGATGAAGCAGTGGAGAAGCGACCGCTTTCAGCCTGTGCTTTCCGAGTCCCCTCAGCCTGGCGGAATGCTGGAGAGCATGCATACATACTCCGACGATGAAGTAGGTGTTGACGACTTTGCAAAGTCCACTGTCTCTCCGTTTCTTGTTTTTCACAGCCGTCGGTGACCTCCTTTCCTTCAGTCGCCCGATGAAGAAGGCGAAGACCAATCTCAGTATCTCCGAGTTTGACGCGAAGGGGACGTATGCAGAAGGAGGGACATGTTGAACAACGGCGCCGGACCAGCCCATGCCCGAGTGAACCAGCTAGGGAGTCGGGTTTCGGCCAATACAGACGACCGGGCTCTTGTGCTCTCAACATTGGACTCAGGCCGTCTACACATTGACGGTAAGAGACTAAGGGAATGGCATTCCTAAATGAATGTTTGATTGTTTGGGCGTTTGTGTCACAGATGGATGCCCGCGAATGTGCAGACACCACCATTGACCCATGTCGTCGGCTACGGCCACCACCATCACCTGCTCTTCCACGATCTGTTCCACATACTCCTCGCAATCTTAATTTGTACGCTGCCATGGAAGGAAGCCCTTCTGCACGCAAAAGAAGCGCGGAAGACAAGAGGAGCGGATGTCAGGCATCCGCCCAGGTCTCCTTTTGCTAGACGCGGATTGTTCAATGCAAATGATGGAGTCATATCGCCGCCCGCCGGAGACCAGGATATGCAGACTATAGAAGAAGAGCATGACACCTCCCATATTCCTTGTGCAGAAGCTTGGCCAACGTTCGTTTCATGCGAAACCTTCGAGCGAAACGTTGCAGTCTAGAAGCATTGCGGATTCGGTTTGTCCTGGACGTCGGAGGTCAGGTGTGCCATTGAGGAAAAGTGATGGGGCAGTTATCGCGGCTGAGTTTCGGAAACCATGTTGCAATGACATGTGTCTGCACAGGTTAACGAAGGAAAAATTTCAGGAGCAACGTTATCGTTTCCTCCGCATGGGAAGGCAAGAACAGGAGACATTTCTCGAAACCCTGATGCATGTCCAACGAGGTAATGCGCGTAAGGTGGTTGTTCCTCATGTCATGGGCACCTGCGATCAAGTGTTGTTTACGGGCATTTAGAAGAGTTTATTGCATTGGTCACAAAAGGTATGAGGAACTAAAGAGCGGTCATGCGAATGCACCATGGGGACGCTTTGAAGGCCAACCCCATACGTAAGACGCCCACGCAGAGGGGCCATCGCTTGGATGGACAATGCTTTTGAGCATGGCGTAAAGGCCGAACGTGGAGGTCTTCAATCTTCCGACATACACGGTTGGAGATATGGGCTCAGTACAAGAGACAATGCGACATATCGGGCGTGCGGTGTGTAACATATGCGTGGTTTCTGAAATTGTGGAAAACGCACTTCAGCCGAGTGAAGATACCGAAGTCCAACAGGTTTTCAACGTGCTCTCTGTGCGCCGGCTTGAAAGCAACTATACGGAATACCACCTCCAAAGAGGATCAAGGTGCGCTTGAACTGCAATAAACTTTCCACTTCTAGATCGGTGAAATGGAAAGGGAGCGTGTCCGGGCCGGGCGCCGTGGAGGATATTGAACTGGAGTGTATGCTGGCAAACGCCGGCACAACATCCCTTACGTGGGCGACCCCCTTACTTTTCTGTACGCGTAAGTGGGCTTTGAGCTGGCTGTGATGTACTTTCACCGCCGGCGGGTGCCGCCCCCCCCGCCCCCCCCCCGCCCCCCCCGCCTGCGGTCGGCCCCCAACAAAATGTCTTCATGTAGAGGCGGCCATCCTTTCGTGGTCTTCAAGAGCGGGACAATATGTCAATGAAATTGGATCGTGTATGCTGCATGGCGGTGGGGTTCTAAAGACTAAAAGTCCAAAATCTAATATCGCATCCGATGTTGTTTGCGGAAGTACCAGCCGCCTCGACAAGCATCGAGAGACTATATGCAGGCGTTCAAAGATGGCGAAACACCGCAGCAAAGCTACGTTGAACCACATAAGTATATGTTGCTCTCCATTGATGGCATGGACCAGAAGAAAACAGAAATACCCCATTTTTTGAGGTGGCCCAAGAACCTTGAAGAGGAAAGCCGAATTTCAGTTCATGTTGTGGGGTGCTTGATACACAACTACACGTACAAAGCCAGGATTTTCCTCCATTACGCGAATCTTCGGAATGACGCAAATTTGACTATTGCGGTTATCCAAGATGTTATACATAGTTACCAGGGGGTCTTGCCCAAAGTTTTATACTTGCGGTTGGACAACACATGCCGGAGAATAAGAACCAGCTATTATTTATGCATTTAAATATGCTTGTGGACATGGGGACTTTCCAGAAAGTGAAGGTGGGGTTCCTACTGGTTGGGCACACACATGATCAGATTGATCAGATGTTTTCGTGTTTCTCGAAAACATTGAAACACAAGGAAGCACACACATTGGATGAGTTGACTCATATTCTAGTTGGTGCATACACTCCCACACCCGAATTGAAACTGTTGACGGAAGTTGCAGATTTTCGGACATATGTGTGGCCTATTCGGAGAGGGGAAGGTTGGCAAATGTATACTGCGGCGGTAAGGAGACTAAACAATTTATCGTTCCAACACCAGTTCAAGATAACTCGGGAGGAAAAACAAGAGAGGGCTAGTCACGGTAATCCGCAGCAAGACTCGACGCCGCCTCATTGGGAAATGTAATCGTGGTTAGAGTTCACATTCGTCCCTTTGGATGCCATTACTGCAGCACCGATGATGGCATTGCGGGCGAGGGACAAGAAGGGCGCGGATCCGGTCTTAAGGCCAACTGAAGGAGTAGCTCATTTGAAAGCCGGGCTTCGCTTTGAGGTCAGAGGACAAGAAGCTATGCATAACCGGTGGGAAGCTCGGAAGGACCAAGAGGAGATTGCTGTCATTGTGGAAAATAATATCGGGTTAGCCTTGCAGGAACCATGGAAATGGTATTCCAGAACTGATGTGGAAGTGACAGCTTCATCGCTGCATGTTCCTGACGAAGCATTGCTAGAGGAAGCTTTGATGAGGGACCTACCACAACGGGATATGTATTTGGGAGCATACCAAAACCTAGGCCGCCAACAAAGGGAAATGGCGCATCTGAATGGGGATGTAACGGAAATCAAGAAAGGATGGTTCATCGCAACACCATGCCACACCGACACTCACAACAGACCTTTTTGGATAGGGAGAGTAGCCGATGTCAGACTAGGTGCCCCACGTCCCCACTTTCTCGTCCATTGGTATAGAACCGAGCATACATGCGCTTGAAGGCGGTATGTGGAAGAGTACATAGTACGAGGGCGGATTCACCAACCGGTCATGAACGGGAGTAAGAAAGGGCCCAAGGGTTTATATCCCAAAAATATGCAGGAGCTATATGTAAACGAAACGGTAATACTGTACTACGGATTTAACCTCACGTCACGGAAACACTTGTATGCCGTGGACAAAAAGCTATCGTGGATAAGTTAAATGAATTGCGAGGATTTATAGAACCTGCCGCCGAGTGTATAGGGGAGGAAAGGGACGAATAGGATGTACGAATTCGGCTTCCCCTCCATGTGAGTGTAACTGGAGTGGATGAGTGGGGACGGTTGTCACGAGAGAAACAGGCTTCTGTAATAGGTAGAGAACATACTTACCCAAAATGTGGGGAGAGCGATTAAATACGTGTTGGTTTGGAGGGAAACTACCCCTGCATAGTCTGCGTGGGTCTGAATGAATTTTTTGATAGAGTTCCTCCTGTGGCACACCTTTCGGAGTTTTTCTCTTTTGTGCATACAGATACAAGCTTTTATGTTCATGTAAAGGGACGGCGTTCTTTCCAACATTTCCGCACTTCCTGCCATTCTTGGTTTTACTTTAATGGATAGGGAAAGGCGTTATTGCATGACCTTGCGGTTGTCGGTGGCAGTTGTTAGCGTAAAGGCCGTCAATTAAACGTGCTGGGGACAGATCCATGTCATGCTCATTCCATTTATAAAGCTATCCAGCAACCCTTGTCGTTGCAAAGCCCAGAACGAGGGAGGAGCATTCCTGAAAAAGTGCGTGGGGAGCGAGCACAGGAGCTGTGCACTGTGTACTCCGGGATTTGAAGAGGAGTGTGGGGAAAGGGCGCCGGCCGGCCGGCGCCCTCTCCCCACACTCCTCTTCAAATCCCTTCCATTTACTATCTTGGACCACATCCGAGGAGGTGAGGTCCATGGTCACCCTTAGAACCCTACTTGAAGGGGAGGAAGAACGTGCAGAACACCGGCATGAATGGTCCACCACATGGGTCCGATTATAAAGGAAAGTGTAAAGTTCTGGAATGCAGAAACCCTTCGCATGCGTCTGACAGTTTTTCAGTATTGTGCAACCAATGGTGGGAGACCATGTTTTGGTGCTAAATTTTATGGAAATCCCCGTATATGCATGTTTTACACCCATGTGCAACCCTCTTTGGAGGATAAAAGTCGCTCAACCCCCAACGGGTATATTCACCCCCTTGCAAATTTATCGTGTTGGACCTCCCATGGAAGCACCGGACAAAACCGATAAGGCTCCCCAAGACACCACCAGCATCTCTGAGCTTCTCAAAGATGACGACGCATCTAGAGATTGTTTTGAAGGTGTTCTCAACATCCACTTGTACATCACCCAATCCAAGTGGGTGTCAAGGCATGCCTTCATTTCAAATACCGTGGACTCGCAACCCCGGAGTGGGAGTGACGACTCGCAACTATAAATAAGTGATTGTCCTTTTAGTTTCATTAACTCGCAACTATCAATGAGCGATTGTCCTTTTAGTTTCATTACTAGTTATAATAAGGCAGCAGGCGTCTTTTGAGTTAGCGGTGGCTGCATCTTTCTTTTATTTTAAACTGTATTATAAATGCTTTGTATTTATAAGAAATACGCTCCTTAGAAACACGGTCACCACGCCGATTTTTTACAGGCTATGGACAACGCCTATGCCACGTGTTATATGACAAGAATCTGGAACAGTCGGTCTACGGGGATCATAACAATTGCGTGAGGCACAAATGCTTGCTGTGGCAAGAACAAGCCCTGACCCTCCTGCGAGGGTTTGTCCACAGGTTCATTGAACTGATCTCATTCCGGTTTGTGGGCATTGTGTTTGTCTCTTGACACGGTTTTCGGAATCCAAGCTGGTGTCGAACACGGACTCCGTTAAGGTGGAGCTTGTTGGTAGTGTAGCAGAGAAGTCTGTTGTGAAAATTTGACGTCGGGAAACTTTGGGATGATGAAAACCGTTGGAGTTGATCGGGTCCTGCCTGCGCCCACATGGTGCAAATGCCTAAATCGGCCAGAATTTCACTCGGTATCAGTTGTGTTGAAGAAGCCGAGCGTGGGGTCCAGAACAAGATGGGCCGCTCTCGCCAGGAGGTTGTATGTGAGCAGGAGACCTCCGCAGAGCATGGCAGCTCGAGCCCTGGATGGACCGGAGGTACCTGACTACTTTCCAGCCACATGGTGATTTCACCTCTCCGAGCTTGTGCGTGTGATGTGGCCTTGTCGTGTAGACATACCCGTGACAATCCTTTTTTCCTCTTCGTTTCTGGGGCTGGATGGAATCGGTCAATTGATTCTTTCGGTGGTTGGTGAATGCAGGAAAGAGAGTCGAGAGAAGAAGCCACTCGGCCCTAGCCATGATGTGTGCATGCTTCTGCCTCAAGTTTGTTGGTGATGCTCTGTTGCTCACATCCAAGTTTTGATGGCCTGATCTGGTTTCCTTTTCTGGCTGTCTTGCTGCAGTCAACAGCTGAAGAGGCAACGTTGCGGCAGCTGGATGCGTTGCAAGATAACGACGTCCCGTATTTGGACCATGGCATCGAGGTCATGTACAGGGTAACTTCACTTCTGTCTTAATATGGCTTTCTGCTTAGAATTGTGCAACAGGTAACCTTTCTTACTTGCCTGGGTCGTTTGTTCCTGCACGTATTTCTTCAACATTTGACACCCTTGTGCAGTTTGCTGGGTTTGATCCATTTCGGCCATCCACTTATTTCGGACCGCACTTCGATCTTGGCCAGGTACTTTGTCCCCTGCTCGTCCTTTGAGAAGGATGCAGATGACAACAGCTGTTGGTTGGTAAACTAAACTTGTTGTGGATGCAGTTCGAGAGGTTCAGGCGTATATTCCATCACACAACCTACCGTGTCCTGCTCAACCACAAAGAACGTAAAATTCTGAGCAGTCTCTACATGAACGAGGTACGTCATGGATTGCTGTCAAGTACCTGCAACAACTCCTGCAGCTGGCCCCAAACTTACCCTATTTATGATCTGTGGATTCTCCAGCACTGCTTCAAACAGAGGGTATGGGTGTGCGGAGTCCGACCCGAGGAGGAAGGAATTTTTGAGTTCAGCCTGGAGCAGGTATAAATCTCATGCTTGAAATTACAAGAACGTCATGGCCAGTGGAAGACCTGACGATTTACATCATTAGTTTTTGGTGGAATAATCAACCAAATTACTAACTATCTACTTGTGTCTGCCTTGAGCAGAAAGTTGGAGGCAGTTGGGATGGTTACTGGCTTACAAACAGTCTCCATCCTGACCAAGATGCCTTCTCCGGTGGCATTGCTTACTAGCTCTGCGATCACTGTAAAATAGCTTGACGTGTGTAAAGATTATTAAAGGGGCAACTCGTGTGATGGGCTTGTGCTTCTGCAATTAGGACGTGCCAAACTGGGTCTGTGCCCAGTGTCTCAGCATTCCCGACGATCCACAAGCATTGCCTGAAAAAGACAGGCAAAGGTGGGTTGGTGAAGGTGGAAGAGAGGAAGCCCAGCAAAAGCTTGCTTTCAAGATAACTGTACCTTGCTCTTGTGATTGCCACGTTCAGCCTCCTGTAATCGGAGAGGAATCCGACGCCTCCGTATGCATTTGCTCTCACTCCGGAGAAGATGATGACGTCCTTTTCTCTGCCTTGGAATCCATCAACGGATTGGATCTCTATCATCCCTTCGGAGAATGCTTCCGCTCTGGAGCTCACTGCAGTTTCGAGTGCATGCACTTGAGCTTTGTACGGTGAGATGATGCCTATCGTGGGTGTACCCTCCTTCCCTTCCCAACCTGGCAGACAATAGTAGCACTCATCCTCAAAAACTTACCAAGCCTTGCCAACCAAAACATATTCGGCAGGGCACCTTGCAAATTCGTAGACGAACGCACCGGTGAGATGAAGCTCGGAAAGAAGATGCATCACTGCTTCAACCTCCTGTGGATTCTTCCAGCTTTTTCCGTTGAGACTCCTCTCCTCATTCCCATGCGGGACGTCCATGAAACAGTAGACTCCGTACCGAGTCTGCTGATACTTGGTTGTTGAAACTGCTGCAGAAACCACATTAGCCCCATCCTTCACCAGTCCATCGTAGAACTGAGCGTTGGGGAAATCGCTGATTGAAGGGTGCATCCGGTACTGCACATTCAGCAACTTGCTGGGATGCCGACCCAACATCTGGAGGCGCTCAAACATGCTGCGACCATATCCACATCTCTTGGCCACCTGCGCACCCCACGTTCAAGAGTGGTTTAAACAAGATGCAAAAAATGCCTACAAGAGCTTTGCAAGCAAGAAGCGAGCCGTCCAAAGTGTTACCCACCTCACTTATCACTACCGCTGGTAATTGCTTGTGATCTCCAACCAAAATGGCCAGCTGCAAAGCTGGTGACCGAGTTACAATCAGACTTTCAGCTTCCACGACTTGTGCAGCTTCATCGATGACGAGACATTTAAAGGGCCCCGATCTCTCGATAGTCCGCCCGCCTCCTGTTGATACTGTGCTGAAGACAATCTTTGCATGCCTCACGCAGACTTTCTCCAACTTGCCAAAGGAAAGGCCATTTCCTCGAAAAAGACGACCAGCACCTTGGATCTGTTCCAGTACGTGCATGAGAGCCTGCCTGATCTCACAGAAAGTCATGCCAGTGAAGCCGGACTTCATATGCCCTTCCAGATAGTCATGATCATAGCGCTTGGTACTAGATGTATCATGATCATCAAACCAGCTTGCAAACGTGGTAGGCGTAAGCGTTTCGCAGCTTATGCGGCTGACAAGCTCGTAAAACAGGCATGATGCTGCGTTTATCTGCTGTCTCAAGTGCACAGTGAGAATCCCGCTGGGAAGATCAGCGCACAGCACTTGAGAATCATACATCACTCCTTCCGTCCTCTGGTCCCAGAATGCTTCTTTTACTTTCTCGAGAAACCCTTCACTAGAGAAGCCCTCTGCTGCACATCTTATAGGACATGTGGAGTGCAAAGTTTCTAAAACATAGATGGCTGATGTGGTGTAGCCAAGCAGCGCATCATGCAGCCTTGCCACCCTCCGAGGTAAATGAATAGATTGCAGCGGAGTCCCTTCTGCGAGAATCTTTGTTTCCCGTCCGACCAAGACCACGTCTCCAGGGTACAGCACGCTAACAGCCTTCTCCCCAAGTTGCAAAGTCGAGGCACTGAATTGACTCTCATAATTTGCAGTGAGCATGACTTTGGCAAACCTAGTCGCCAGTTCACAAACTGCCGTGTTGGTGGGCGCGCACATCTTTGTACGAATGCCCAAGTTCCCCAGAATGGAAAGCAAGGAGACAAGCATGGTTGTCTTGCCTGTTCCTGGTGGCCCCTGGATCAGTCTCAAACGAGTCTGGTGTCCCCCCAGAAACCCAAGAACGGATACCGTTATCGCATTCACCTGCGCTTCGTTCAGCTCTCTCCGATCCCTACAGTATCTCTCAATCAAACCTTTGGAGTCGGACCAGTTTTGATGATTCTGCTCTTCCATCAACTTCTCATGCTCAGCTGCTCCACTTTCCTACAAATGCGCACGATCATGTCACAAAATCAAATTTTGGAATGAGTTTACTAAATGGTAGATGCTACCATCAACTGGCAAGCTGGAACGAACAAACAAAGCTCAAAAACCATGAAACTTCGGTTGAAATGACCACAGTACTTGTGAAACTTGGAGCCTGCAGAAAGCGTCCTGAATCACTGGAGCTGGCGTCCCGGATACAAGGAGCTCATCAATCGCTTTTCCCGTTCTCAGCATTGTAGCGAAATTCCCCAGATATACAATGTGCCAAATTTTGTCACAAGCTCCTTCACCTACTGCCTCTTGGAGGGATTCGCTCGTGACGAACATCTCCACTGACCAACGCCATCCGCGCGATCTGCCCCGCACTAAGCCCAGAAAGAAAAGCGCTCGTGTGGAATTGCGCATACTACTCGGTGGCCTGGTGGCGAAGTTGGGGTCATTGGTGAGCAGAACGCAGTCAGAGGGCATGGGTTCATACCACCTCTTGTGCTTCGGCCGCTGGGGAGTGATGTCAGCGACGATCGTGCCACTGCCCTGCACTAACAACCGAAGCTTCTCCGAATTGCTTACTTTCAGCGAGACACGGGTGAAAAGTGCGGAGCGCAGGTGTTCCAGCCCCTGCTGTAACTGCGCTCTCGCCTCCTCCAGGACCAGAGGCCGGAACGCTGAGGCGCCGTGTTCCTGCGACCTGAAACTCAAAGGAAGCCCGCCCACCTGCAGGGACAGAGTGCAGGCACCCATGGATTTCAAAACCGCGTTTGCAATGAGATACAGTCTGATTACGTGTTGTTATGGCATCGCGGTCGGAATTTCAAGCACCGCATTTTCACAGAGTCCATGATCGTGTTCACAAGCTTACCGCTTCGGAAAGTAGTTGTCGATTCATAACGTCGGGAATGGACCATTCCAGCAACACGTCTACAAAGCGCGTCTCGCCATCAAGTTCTGTGGAATCCATGCAGCTTGTGCTACTTTCAGATGCCATCGCGTCCAAATTGCTCCAACAACAACAAACGTTTATATGTAGGTACTCCACGCTTAAGCTGATTTTGAAGAGGCCTGCCACACTTGGTTAATTTGCATTTACCCTAAATGCAAACTATGTACTCTCCGTAAACGCCGCGCCGACAAAATATTATCAATAAATATGCACACACAAAGACATACCAAACACCAGCCTGAAGAGCCTTTACATAGGGGACATGTCCCTCCCCAAATAAGGAATCTATTATTGTAGTCTAGATGTATTATACTATAAATAGAGCAAGTTTTGTAAACTACTATTATGTCTAAGGTGACGGGGGGCAATGAGACCTCAATCCCGTCAAGCCTTCGTAGCCGAGGATTGAGCCTTTCACAACGGATGGCAATTTAAGCCTTGCTGGTTTTTGTGAGAGGCCACGGTGGGTGAGGGTCACCGCCAACAATCTAGCAACACACTCTTGGGATTCCCGAGACCAGTAGACACCTTGGGCAACAAAGGAACAACGACCTAGCAAACACCAATTCCAGCACACCAAGATGCTGGTGTGCTAAACACACATGCAAGGATTGGCCAGCCTCAGCAAATAGACTGCTACTACACGTACGAAGAACACAAGGAGGAGAAAATCTCCTAGCTCCTCAACTGACTGTAGCCACAACCATCGAAACGTAAGAGCTGCTCGAAGGACGCATATCACATCACAAAGGGAACAGATGTTCAAGAGCCATGGCTCCTTTGCTGGATCATGGTTGAAGTGCTTCTTATATCAAACTACTCCTTCTAAAAACGCCATCGCTTTTAAGAGTAGATCATGTTCACACTCTAGAAGTTTGGTTAATGGAAATATATGTAACCTTTTTTTTTAATCTTAGAAGCAACTTTTTACCATCTTGGTTTTTCATAACCGATAGATCATGTTCACACTTTGGAAGATTTGGTGAATGGAAATGTATGTAACTTTTTTTTTTAATAATCTTAGAAGCAACTTTTTACCATCTTGGTTTTTTATGACCGATTTAATGGAATCTCAGTAGCTTGGGTAATTACAGACTCCGGTGCAGGCAAAGACATCACAAACCGGCTGTACACACTTTCAAATGCGTATTTTGTCGAAGCACTCAAATTGGACTCCTTCATCCTTCCTCATTGACAATTGTCACACGGAAATAAATGCTATTCGTGCAATCTTTGGACCAAGTATGGCAATATTTTTATGCTTATGTCATATATCCAAATGTTGGCTTAGACATTTGTAACAAAAGGTTTGTGATCCTGAAGTGAGAAAATGATGATTACACAAGGCTTTTTTAGATATGGATGTAATGTATGCTGATAGCAGCATAGAGAAAGGCTTGGCTGTAGTATTGTTCACGCTTTTGGTTTCAATCATATTGCACTACTAAAAACAAGGTGCTTTTGTTCCCATTTTATAATAGTTTTCGGCCAATTTCGATCATGGGACTTGGTACTTTGACAGCTTGCTGCACCATGGTATGCCTAAGCCACTTGCATCCTTTCCCTCTATAGCACCATGAGACTTTATGTAAAAAAGAAATGGAAATATCCATCTACTCTTAGAAGAAGGGGAAGATGGGATAGCCCTTCTACATCATCCAAGAGCAGCCAGTAGACTTGGGAGATGCAAAAAGTACTTAGGCTTACAGAGAGAAGCTTGTACGCTCGGGGGCAAGTCACTTGAAAATTAGCTAAGTCAAGACGTATTTAGCCCGTTCTTGGAGCATGTACCCATATGTACATTTTGTTCAATCAAATTTCAGAGTTCATTTTGTTCACGAATCAATATTAACAGTAACCACTAACCTAACTTGATTGGCAGTTAAGTCTATCACCAACTAACCTTAATCGGTATTTGATCTTGATTCAAAGTAAGACAGTAACCACTAACCTAACTTGATTGGCAGTTAAGTCTATCACCAACTAACCTTAATCGGAATTTGATCTTGATTCAAAGAAAGTCACCTATGGATACGAATGCTGCTCCCTAACCAGCTTGACACGTGCTATAACAAATTTATCAAATAAAATATTTAAGTTATATTTAATTCATAAATCATCCAAAAGCACCTAGGTGGAGAAACAACAAAATACCCCGGCTCATGGAGAGTAAACTTTTATTAGGTACAGTTAGGGGCAGGTCACTTGAAAATACTTTTACCTATTAAACTTTGGACAGGTCACTTGAAAATTAGTTAAGTCTGGACGTACCGTATCCCAAGGGGTGATTCGGCGTTAATTAATTAAAATTAGTAAAAGTTGAAAATCCAGAAATTATTATACTTAAAATATTGAATAGGTAAAAATTTATGAGTTTATGATGCGAAAATAAGGAAACTAGGGTTTGTGTGGAAAATTAGGGCCTATTTAGGGAGATCTATACATATCCATTAGTTTTATATATACCTATATATTTTAATAAATGTTGAAATTTGATAAAATTATTTTTTGTAAATGTTGAAATTTTAAAAAATATAAATATTTATGTTGAACCTTGTTTTTTTCAAAAAATAATTATTTTGGCATTATCCGTTGAACCACCCTTCGAGGTACGGTATTCAGTAGTTGCAGCGATGTAGCCGGTTATACCTACGTACGTACATTTTGTTCACGAATCAGCATTAACGGAATTGTTCAAAAGGCGAGCTCCGGCTCCTCGGACGCAATTTTGATATTCATATTGAAAATGGATGGCTCTACGATGCAGGCGGAGAGACTTAGGATCTTGAAGACGACGCCGAACTGATTCTGTACTCCCGAGGGGATCTGGCAAAAGCTTGGAAACAGATTTACGACAAGATTCTTTGCACGCAACAGCACAGTGCACACCGCAGAACTGTTTTGCGTTCGCGAAAATCAACTCATGGTCTGATAACCGCAGCTAGGCGCCATCAATTTGTCAACAGATGCAATCCTGCGGCATCTGACAGGTCGAGGCCGCTCCGCTTGCAAACATGCATGAATTGAACACGCATCCTGCCGGGATGGTGTCAATTGCTGGCAGCCGCTCATGGTACTGGACTAGAACTTGAGTGGAAGCGGGGCAACATCTTGCAGGTGACGCGGGTCTTCCGCCTTGGGACCAGTCGCGGTAGCCAGAAGGCTCCCGGTCTCCAAGTTCTGGTGGCTGATCTTCCTCTTCCCCGGCTTCACCTTCTTTGGCGAAGCCGGGAACCCGGATGAGCGGGCGGAGAAGCACATGGCTGGTCACAGAGAAGTGCAATTCAAGAAACCGATGTGCTCCGAGCCCTCCCCGATTGCTCCTTGGGAAGCCTAGGCCTGCAGAGCGGCGGAGCGGATTAGGCACCGCCTGCTGCGCCGGTGGACAGATCTACGAGACTTAGTCCGCGACACAAAGATTGCAAGCAGAAATATGTCAGCGGCCCGACGCCGACGGCACCTCACTCACCTTGAACTGGAGCCTGCAGTGCTGTGAGGCTCGATGCCTAGACTGGAAAAGGGAAGTGCTGAGGAAGCAACGCAGTAGCGGCCTACTCTACATAGGTAGGCACATGGTGTGAGAGTGACATCATGGTCCACCGCAGGAAAAACCAGTGCTGCTCGGAAAACTGTCATCCTGCATCAAGACAACTAGCCACTCTGCCTTCGAGAAGGTCATATCACATCACAATAATGTTCCGTCTGTACACCACCAATGGTTTTGATAATGGGCAACAACTCTCTCGTGGATACGCGTCTCTCGGTCCAATCACGCCAGTAAAAGACGGTGCCCTCAACATGAGCCCTGCCCGCACGGAACAGCCAATTCGTCTCCCACGATCCACTTATTACTTCAAAATCTAGAATATACTAGGCACCTCTCTCGCGCAGGACAAGTGCTGTCTCAGACGACCTATGTAGTACCACCTACTTCTGTTCAGCGCGACCGTGTCACAACAGACAATACCACCGGCATGACTCTCAGAATCAACAAGCCTCGCCCACACCACAGGCACACTGAGTTGGACAGCTGCGAAATTCCTATGCGTAGCCGAGTTGTGGGCAGTGGCTGTCCACTAACGGTCGCGGAAGCGTCATGCCATCCGGCCTCTATGTACATACTCGTGTCGGAGTGGCTTCTCGATCAGCTGCGCTGCTGATCATGCTCTGCGAGGGTGACGGGCTGCTTATTCTTTTCCGCCCAGCCCGCGGCACCGGAACCAGAGAGTCAGTCTCCGAGCTGCTCCCTTTTTCTGCAAAATCGTCGTAAGGCTGGTCGTGGTACCACACGAATTTCGGGTTCTTCTTCCACTTCGCAGGAAATACTAAATCATCCATCCTGTACAGCAGCAGAACAGAACGGGGGAATCATGAGAATAGGTTTGACGCCAGGTGAACGAGAAGCTGATGCTGCCAAGGGTGAGATGAACTTGCCTGTCCCAGCATCTACTTCTGCAGCACGCGAGGTAGGCAAAAGAGTAGGTTGCCATTTCCCGCGCAACACCGCTCAGAAGCGAGGTCAGAGAGTCTTTGGTCACCGCATCCCAAACCATGATAACTTGCACATCCTGGTTCGGTTGCCTCTCCACGTCGATGCTCCAAACCAAATGCAGGCTGTCTATTTGTTGGACCTGACCAAGAGCAAGACATATGTTAAAGGATGCTCCCAAGATCCCCCGCCAACTCAATTTTCTTACCACCAGCGTAAGAGTATCTCTTACCTTCGCAAGCCAGCATACAGGTTCGGGGGAGGAAAGTGTCTGCCTTCCTGTTGCCAGGTCCAATAAGAAGTTGATTATCTTATGGGACAATTGAGCGGTCAAGATCCGGATGGTTCTGTTAAAATGTCGGCTGAAGCGAACCTGCGGCACTAAAACAGAGCCTTGCAATGCTGCACATACAGCCCTTCAAGACGAAAGCAAGACCGCTCACGTTCAGGATTTTAAACATTAACACTTCGTCTGATAACGGAAAAGTCACTGACCTCCCATATAGTGTTGCTGAAAAGGCGATCATGCACATGGTCCACTGTATTGCAGAACTCGAAATTCCAATTTTTTTGGTCCAACCTTGGCGTCGTCAGGATCGCCGTCGAAGCTTCAGAATCGGGGGCACTTAGAAAGTAGAAACCCCTCACCTTTGCATCCACTATTAGCTGCTTCCAGATTTCATCATTAGCCCCAAGCGTACCCTCATTGCCAACAATCCACAGGCTATACCTGCAGCGAAGTATTTCGTCAACGAAGAAACGTTCCAGTGAAAGAAGTGCGATGCCAGACATCACATTTGACGAGACAGAAAAAGTACCTTGCTCGTGTCAAAGCCACATTGAGCCTACGAACGTCACTCAAAAACCCGATGCTCCCATCCAGGTTTCCTCGGACAGTAGTGAACAAAATGACATCCTTCTCTGCCCCTTGGAAGCCATCCACAGATTTGATTTCCACATCGAGACAGTTCAGCCTCTCAGCGTAATCAGAGTGGAAACGTCTCTTCAGCAGCTGAACCTGGCCAGAATATGGAGATATAACTCCAACGCTCACCTTAGGTAGGCCCTTTTGCAAACAGACTGATATGCAGGAGTCAGTGGTCAGAGGAGAAGATATCACCTTCCACAGTCGAAAATAACCGATTCACCACGCTGATGCATTCTGGTACCTGACTGCAGCTTGAATAGCAGTTCGACCACAACAGAAGCCTCTAAATTATTTTCTCTACTTCTGTGGTCATCACAACGGCCTTCCCGCCCTTCCTGTACATCTATGAATGCGTAAGCTCCATAAAGCTCTTGAAAGAATCTATCGTAGTGATCTCCAACGACATTTGGTCCATCTTTAAGCTTGCCACCATAAAATGTAGAATTGGGAAATTTGCTTATGGCAGGATGCATCCTATACTGTACATTCAGAAGATGGCACCGGCCATTTCTCAATTCCATTATCCTTTCAAACAAACTTCGACCGTAGCCACAGCTTTTTGCAACCTGCCACACCTATATGCATCAGTAGCAGCCAAAACAAGCTGTAAGTCTTCCAGAGATGAAGTCAAAGCATATTTCCCACCACATACCTGGCTTATCACTGTAGCTGGCAGCTGCTTGTGGTCCCCAACCAGAACAAGCTCCTTGATTCCATCTGTCTGTGTCACAATTGAAGTCTCTGATTCTAGAAGCTGTGCGGCCTCATCTACAATGACACATGGGTAAGACGAGCCATGCCTAATGCTGACACGGGCCGCTGATGACACTGTGCTGAACACAATCTGTGCATGCCTTACACATTCAGTCTCAAAAAAAATCCTTAAGGTGATGTCTGGGGAGTCCTCTGATGGAAAGGTGGTCAGGAGATCAGGCAAAGAATCAAGAACTTCAGAGAGCTCCGTTTTTATTCTACAAAAATTGACGAATCTCTCATCAGAGGAAATCTGGGAAGGGTCCCCGTTCTCTGTTTCACAGGCGACCCCATTCGTATCACATGGTTTTTCTGACATTCCTTGACCAGACAGAGCTTCTGACACACTCTTCGAGGTGTTTTCCTTGGCATGGACCTTCACTGTCCTGGATTCTCCACAGTCACCGTTATGTCCAACAACATCTTCTACAACTCCGTTTGAGTCACCCATCTCAGTGCTCCAATCACTTTTTGATATGTGCCCCAAGCTGGAACTTTGCATTGCCTCGGCACAGACGAAGTTCCTGTTCTGCTGGAATGGAACTACATCAGCTCGGTCTTCACCACTGGATATGCCGGCAGGAAGAGTGCTAAGGTGAGAATGTCTTCTCCCACTCGTTCTAATTGGACCGTTTGCCAGCTTTGTGCCAGGTTTGGTTACATCAAACCAGTCCTCTGCCTCTTTGGCTGTCAAATATGTCACAAGGTGCAGCATCTCCTGCACATAGTTCGCAGCTTCTTGCAGTCTGAACATGCCAGTAGACACAAGCAAATGGCTAGGCAAGTCAGTCAAAAGAGTGTGAAAGTGCTGAGTCACTACTTTTGCCCGGGCCTTGAATTGGTCTCTTAAAAACCGCAGATAATTGGAAGATTGGTCATCATCTTCAGCTCCTGTCTCGAGGTACATTCCTCTTGCATACCCTGGTCTGAACAACTCCACAAGCCTCTCTGCCGTGGTGCTTAGTCCGGTTTCTGGACTGAGTGCCTTCACCAGGCGGCTAACCCTCATAGGAAGGAAAATCTGGACGAGAGAGGACTCCAGAGCACATTTGTCTTCATTTCCTGCCAGAAGTATATCTCCCAATCGGATAACAGTGGTTTTCTTCATAACACCCTCCACACGCAATTCGTTGCAAAAGTGCCCAAATTGCCGAAGTTCAACCTCCTCTGCCACTCCCAAGCTAGTTGAAGACACAAAGTCAAGAAACCGTTTCGCAATCTCCGCTACTGCCGTATTGGTTGGGGCACACACTAATGAGCGAACTGATAAGCAGCTCAGAACAGACAGCATTGTTGCAATAGTTGATGTCTTCCCAGTGCCTGGAGGGCCCTGAACAAGTTCAACAGAGGGATGGTGTTGCTCCTTCAAGAGTCCCATCACTACGCTTCTGATTGCTGCTCCCTGAGAGTTGTTCAGGTTGCGCACCTCCTTGCAGTATCTGTGAATTGCCTCTTCAGCTGCGGACAGTTCTTTGATGACCATGTCCTGAATCCTTTCTCCAGCTGCTGAGAGCCCCTGCGTGACAATGTCCTGAGAGAGTCAGCACATCATGCTCAAACAACATGAAATCCGCACAGAAGCATGTATCCTTACCTCTGCAGCATCTTTCACATCCAGAATTTCCTTTATCAGCATGAGAGGGGCCTCCATGACCCTGGCGTACAGTGGTGGGTGAAGTGCTTCCCATATCCGCAAATCTGGTATTATGGTAGTCAGTTCTATTGCGTACCATATCTGGTCATCAATGCATGCATCTTGAAGAGTCTGTAGCTCCCGGCTCTGGGAGACAGCATACGTGATGGCCTCGACATCAGTATCAATCCTTTTCCTACGGTCAACATCTATGATAGCTAATCTATGGTAGTGCCCCTCATGTCCATTATCCTCACTGGTTCTCCGTCTGTGCAGGAGATCACCAAGATGCTTAGGTCGAAATGTTGCAAGGAGAATAACATCTCCAGATCTCGGTTTATATGTCGGTCGTTCTGACACAACCAAAAAAATAGCACTTAATCAGCAGCAAGTACGTTATCTACCCTGCTTTCTAAACCTGCTGGGTAGGTTCAGAAGTCAAGCAGCTCATCCTCGTCCTAAGGCGGCTCGTAGATGAACAACGATATGGCAATGACAGATATTTGTTGCCCTTGAATTGAAAAAAACGAAAGGAAACTCGAACCTGCTCGTGTCTCTTGCAGGATGTCTTTGGAGGTTCGATACGCCCAGCCATTGATGCACATTGAAATTTTCTTTAGCTCCCGCTTGAGTCCAGGAAACGAAGACACCCTTTGGAAAGTTACGATGGCATATCGAGCAGTTGCTATACTCTGAAGACTCTGCTCAAGCTGTGCTCTTACTTCCTCCACAACTGGCTTGCGGAAGCATTTCCAATACTCTTCGACTGACGAAAACCTGAGCGGTATGTCTTTCACCTGACAACGTAGTTACCTTCCGGGGTGTGAGAAGCTTCATCTCTCCAACTAACGGCTGTGAGAGAGGATCAAGGAATCTCAACATCGCTTTCAAATTTAGGATGTGTTAAGAGGAAAATGTCTCACCTTGTTCGACAACAAACTCTCCTGCATGACATCATGCGCACTCCATCGAAGCACTTTAATCAATAGAAGCTGTTTGCATTCATACGCTTCTCTAGCGCCATCCGCATCCCTAATTCGGACCGTCTCTCCGTCACCTGTCCGCTTCGGTAAGACTGCCCCACCCTCTGTCAGAATCTGAACAGGCACCGGCTGCCCGAACTGACGGAACACCCACAGCCGGCGATTATCAAGGCTGTAGCAATGCGAATCCTCAAGAAAGACGACACTAATACTGGTGACCTCCTGCACCTTGACCGTTCCCGCTCTCAGCTGGTCCAACAAATTCTGTATCAAAAGCTCCGACCTATCCAAAGGCTTCCTCTTCCTGCCACGACCCCGAAATGCTGTTTGCGGTACGCTGGGAGTAGAGTCGAAATACGGGCTGATGCAATCCTGCGAATACTTAATGTTGCTGGGATGCATCCAGGTGACGCTGTCGCCCATATCAACCGTCGACTCTGCAGCGCATGCAGCCTCGGGGTGGACTTGATTCAGCCTGCCAACTTCCTCAAACTCCTGCTCGGCCACAGCAAGCAATGCCTCTTCATCCGTCATCTCTCTGCCCCTTTGTTCCATCCGACTCCACTCCTCCACCTCACTCAGCTGCAGCGCTTCTGCCAACTCGAAGCCTTCCAGGTCTTCCGCATTCAATTCGCCCCGGAGGTCCCGGGGCAGAGGCTCGTCCACATCTTCAAGAAGCGCTGCAACCTCCGCAGGCCCCTCATCGCTGTCACTCAGACAGACCACACTATCTAACGCCATCCTCACCAGGTATCCGCAAGTACAGCTAGTTTTTCGGCGTCGCCTCCTCTTCCCGCCAGATTCTACTCGGCTGGCTCCCCCTCCATACCAGCAGCCACGTCCAAAGACCGCGTCCTGAGAATGCGTACAAGAGCAATTGAGCTCTTTGGCTGGAAATTAGCGATCTCTTTCGACAGCACACTGACCAAATTCCGCGAGTGCAGCAACGAAGAGTACAAACAGAAGCTGCAGAAAATTGCGACACTCCAAAACCAGTTCAGGTACGTGTCTGCAGTTCACGGATTCCGTCCACCTCTTACTCGAAGACTTGTCGTCTTCAGTAAGCTGCCAAATCAGTGTTCCTCCCGCTTTCTCCTTTCCTCTTTGCGATGCAGCTCAAGAATTCACACAACCATGCAGCGCAACGCGCAACCTGGAGGCTGGAGCGCGATAACCAGCAGCCGCCGCACAATTTGCGCTTCGAATCTCTAAAGACTGCAACGGGCAGTGCCCGATCCCGCAGCTGGAATTCAGCAGCAACTGCCGAAAGCGCCCGGCGCGGGTAGTGTAGGCGATGCATGGTCGGAGCGTGCCGTGCCGCCAGCGTTGCATGCCGTGCAAACGGAGGCGTAATATAGGCATTATTGATTCACTGACGGAAAATCAACCCTCACTCTAATGTCTCGATTAAGTATAATTCAATTTGATATGCTACTCCGCTGTCAGAACCCTAACGCCCCGGCGACGCCGGCGGGTCGTCAGATGGGGTCAGTGGACAGGACGCCGGGTTACGAAGAGTGCGCGAGTACCGTGATAAGAAACATTCCCTCCGTGCCAGTAAGCGACAAATTGAGGAGCTCAGTTTCACGCTCTAGAATTTTGAGACATATTCCGCTCGACAACGCAGACATAATCAGCACAGTCTACTGTCCGCAGCCTGTGGCTGGAACAACCGGGTGATTCACTTCATCACCTCGCCTAAGTATTCACAGCTAAGTGCGATCCCGTTGAACGAGCAATCCCGACTGAAAAACTATGGCTTTGCGATAGGAAAGCCACGTTCTTGATTCTTCAAGCCTGGAAATGGACCACGGCTTAGAAACCATCACACAACCGGAGGCTTGCACCAGATCTCGGCAGAGCCAGAAGAGCGACGAGCAGAGCAAGAAGAGCGCACAAGCAGCAGGAACAGACCTGGAAGAGATGCTCAGCGGTGGTGAGGGCCGCCGTGATGCGCGGGACCTCCGAAGTGGCCCGGGCCTCCGAAGTGGTGCGGGGGCGGATGGTGCGGGTGGTGAGGATGCGGCGCACTCCACACCGGGCCCCAGGAGCACAGCCCGCAGACGCAGGACCACAGCGACGCAAACAAAATGCACGGCAAGCAGAGACACTGCTCCAGAGGATTGCCATGGTGAGGACCGCCGTGGTGGTGGTGGCCGCCTCCACAGAGATCTAGAATTGGAAGACACATCTTGGATCCCGAATCAGCTTCCCCGCGACGAGCCGGCTTCAGCGTCTGCCCTAATCTCTCCCTCGCTCTCCTCCTCTGTTGCTTCACGGCGCTTCCCCGATTCACCACAGATTGCGAATGACGAGGCCCCGGGCCTTGCAGAGGCAAGGCAGCACCGAAATGCCACCGAGGGAAGACAGCACGAGCGACGCGTAGAAGTACCCCCACCAGTGACGTGGCGGCCCACTCTTGGTCCCATATTGCCCGGCCCGGCAAGTATGCAGGCTTTCTTAAGCGCACCGGTACAGACGTGCCCTTTTTCTCACACCTGTAAAAGGAAGCCGGAAGGAAAAGCATTGGAAAATTAGGAAACAAACGAAAGCTGGGATGCCAGTGTGTGTGTCAGACAGACCAAGAGCCCTGCAAACAGAAAAAACACAAACACATGTTTGTGGCAACAGGGGGCATGCTGCTCTTACAGCACTGGCGTCCTGCTTGGATGATGCCACGTCGAAGAAGGGTACTCCACAATTGCACCACCTAGGATTTCATCCTGTCCCTTAGCTTGCACCGACCTGCTTGAGAGAAGAGAGTGTGATGTGGTTGGGAGCAATTCCCTGCGCTTTCATGGATTGGAAAAGCTTGCAAGCTTCCTGTGCCTGGCCTGCCTTTACTAGCCCATAGATGAGGGAGTTGTAGGTGACGACATTGGGTGTGATCCCCTTTGCATGCATGTTACTGAAAAGGTGGGCAGCTTCTTGTGTTCTGCCGGCCTTTCCCAACCCATGGATCAGAGTATTGCAGGTGACTACATCCAGAACATCGGACCTTGAGCTGAGCTCCTCGAAGAAGCTGTGGGCTTCATCCAGTTTTCCAGCCTTCACGAGCCCATGAATGAGGATGTTGTATGTGATCGCCGAGGGAGTGACGCCCGCATTCTTCATGTCTTCCACCAGCATGAGAGCCTTCCCACTCTCGCCGGCTTTCGTAAGGCTGGCCAAGAGAGTGTTGTACATGATGACATTGGGGAGATAGCCCAGCGTCTTCAGTTCCTGCAACACCTCCATTGCAGAATCCACATGCCTGGCCTTTGCCAGCCCGGATATGAGCAGGCCAAACGTGACCATGTCAGGCATCCAGCCCTGCGCATTAAGCTTCCTGTACAGGTTGTAAGCCTCCACTGCTCTCCCTTCCCTGACCATCCCATCCATCACTGTAGTGTAGGTGATCACATCTGCATCGGCCCCACCTTCATGCATCTCTTCGAACAGGAAGAGACCTTCACCTACTTTGCCAGCCTTGGCAAGGGCATTCAAGTAGCAATTGTACATGTGCATCTGCGGGACGACTCCCTGTCCCTTCATCACGTCCAGAACTCGGCAAGCCTCGTCCACTGCACCAGCTTTCACCAGCCCAGTCACCAACATGGAGTAAGTGACGGCATCAGCTCCACACCCTTCGTCCATCATCTCTTCAAACAGCCTCCATGCCCTTTCAACGTGGCCAGCCTTCAGCAACGAGCCCAGCACCTTCCTGCAAATGACGGCACATGGAACCACACCAGAGTGCTTCAATCCCGCAAGCACCTGGACAGCCTTATCCAAATGCCCAGTCCGCGTGAACTCGTCAACCAAGGTGAGAGAAGTGAACAAGTCGGGGTGGACACCTTCACTGCCCATCTGCTCGTATATCCTGCATAGCCTTCCACCATCTCCACCCTCTCCACCCCTAACCAAGAGAGCAACAAGACAGCAGTAACAGAGACTGCTGGGCTGGGGACCGAGCTCCCTCATCCGCTGAAACCCCCGAAATGCAGCCTCCAGATGCTCAGAACCCACACAATCTCTCATAAGCTTGCAGAAAATTTTGGCATCCAACTGCAGACTCTCCCTCTCCATCTCCTCCACCAAGTGCCATACCGCAAGGAAGTTGAAAGCTCTTCCTAGGATCCGCATCACCACATAATACGTCCACTTGTGGTGCCTGTAACCCTGCTGCGATCCTGCCCACTTGAAGAAATTCAGCGCCACACCGGCATCCTTTTGCCCCTTCAAAATGATCCCCACATGTCGAGCAGAGAATCGCACACGAAGCTGGTTCAGAGACTCCACAGTCGCCGGTCCCCATTGTTCCCTCAAAATGTCGCAAGCCCGACCAAGATGAGCCAGCCTCACCTTCCTCCGATTCTCCCCGCCCAAATCCGCCTGCTCTGCAGCAAAAGCTGAGCACCTGACTTTCAAGGCAAACACGGTGCAGGCCCCAAGATGCAGCAGCCCGGCGGCCCTCACCGAGTTGCAGGCTGCGCTCGGTCGCAGCCGGAGGAATCGCAGGAGCAAGCCGGAGGGCAAGAGCAGCTTATCGGGGCCATGGCCGCGCATGGCGCCAGGTGCCCAATAAATCAGCGACCGTCACACCTAGTAACAGGGCGGAGAGCTGCAGTCCATGGCGTCAATGAGCCTTTGCCAAAAGCTCAAGCCGCAACTCGTCAGCACGCCGTCTTGCACCGGCTGGCCCTGCGGCGCTCCCACAAATCTGTGCTGGCTGCGGACAAGAAGTGAAGTTCCATCGTTCTGGATCAGGAATCCTTCCACTCCAGGCAGGCGCTCAGCGGTGGTAGTGGCATCCAGCATGCTGAAGGTGGAGAGGGAGAAGGTGGAGGCTGGGCAGGAGTCGGTGTGGGACTATCCCCGGCCTCCTCTCCTGGAGCCTGTTAAAGACATCATCAGCGTCAAGTTCAATGATGCATGGATTGCCCACAGCGAGAAGGCATACCGGGTGCTGGAGACCAGCCATCCTCCTGGTTTGTGCCATCCCTTCCCTTCCCTTTTCTTTCCATCTTCTCTTCAGGTTCTTGGACTCTGAAGTCTTTGATTGATCCTGAAGTCCTGATTGATCAAGGAGACCTGTTCTGTTCTTCCTCGTCCACCCACAGTGTACTACATTCCCAAGGAAGACATTAACATGGAGTACGTGAGCCAAGCAGCTGGAAGCTCCTATTGCGAGTGGAAGGGGAATGCCACGTACTGGACGGTCTCGGTGAACGGCAGGACATTGGAGAAGGTTGGTTGGAGCTATGAGCAGCCGACTCCCGGCTTTCTGCCCATCCAAGGTTACCTGGCATTCTATGCCACTCAGATGGACTGCTATGTGGGAGCGGAGAAGGCAGAGCCGCAACCGGGAGGATTCTATGGAGGCTGGGTGACCTCCAACATCAAAGGTCCGTTCAAAGGAGGTCCCGGTTCCTGGGGCTGGTAGTGGCAACACACACAAAATCCAGTACCAGCAGCACTTCTCTGCTTCTGCAGTTTGAAGCAAGTGTATAAAGCAAGATGAACGGAAACATACAGTAGAGGTGTTTGTGAACAACTGTTGCACAAAGAGAAACAAGAACAAATAGTAGGGATCAAATTCTGTTGCGTAGTCAGCAACTTGCCGCTGCAACATTTCAATCCCGTCGACTACAGAGAGCTTCGGTTTACGTGGGTCGGTCATCGGGGGAAGCAAGCACACGAATAGCCACCTCAGGCTGACTAGCGCTTCAGCGACTTCAAGACGTCTCCGACCAGGTGAAGCGAGCCAGTTACAACCACCTGTAGGCAAAGCAGGCGAAGGAACCTTAGACGACAGGATGAAAGCGAAAACGAAGTCTAGAATCCAGGACGTCAAACTTGTCATGGATGTATGTATGTGTGTGACCTGCAACTGCAACGATGGATTCCGCCTAGCGCATTGTCGCAACCAGTCAAGAGTCGCAGGAAGAGAAGGCATGACTGCACATGTGAGGCCATCGGCAGGCTTCTTGCCACTACTTTGCTCTGAGTCCAGCTTTAGAACAGATTCTGCAGCAGGTAAAGTCGATGCAGTGCCGTTGTCAAAGACCTGCGGAGTCGAGGAGTTTGGACCTGCGGAGGACCACGTAGTTTCAAGCTGGCAGGCTGGAAAACCAGAATCAGGAAAGAGGGCTTCCTATTGCAGTTCCTGAAGGGAGGCATACTGACCAACTGCTGGTATCCTATCCCCGAGCAACTGACACCAGGTCCTTTGTACAGTACGCTGCCAAGCCAGGTCTGGTGGCTTGAGGGTGTCTACAGCAAAAGCAGGAGACGGTCTTGATTGAACCACCGTGTAGGATGAGATGCCAGGAACAAAGAGGGCTGTGTGGAATTGCACCCCTACGCAATACACAAATATGTTAGTCACAACATCCACTGAGGAGAGATGCGATGCTGAGCAGGTACAACATGCATGTACCACAGACCTTGTTCCTGGCAAACATCTATCAATGGTGGTAGGAGAAGATTGGGATCTCTCTCTGGCATGCAGTTGAACAATAAAACCTAAAGGAAGAAAAATACCAAAACAGCTTATCTGCGTTAAGATTTGGTGAAGTTCAAAGAAGCGCAGCCAAGCGACAAAACAGAGAAGCGTACCCTTCGTAGCAAAGAACTGTGAGAACCTCCATTGCCATAACCATTTCCATTGCTCGCACCAGATCCTAATCTGGCGTCCTCCTTCAAAGCTTTGCAGAACCACTTCGCACAAACCTCCATGCTTTCTGGGGTGTGTGCTCCATCCAGAAAGAAAGAAAGGTTGGAAATGCAGCTTTGCTTCAGGTTTTCATGATCTACTACAGGCTCTCTCACGACTTGGGCTCGCCCAGGAAATTGGGTGAGCGAGAGTCCTGCCTTGAATGAGTCCGGAAGGATGCCTTGGTTGAACGCCTGCAAAATGGGAATCAAAACAGAGTCAAACTTGACAGACACATTCACTCCTAAACTCAACGATATCTGCTACCAAAACAGCAATGGTAACCCAGTTCGTGCAGAGATTGCAGCTTACATTTTCAACCGCAACTACCTGGTCTTCAGACCCCCTTTTCTTGACCCACAATTTGCAGAGAGCCACAGCTAGTGCTGCATTAATGCGCTGATGATCTCCATCCAGCCCCAGCTGCAAATCACCCACCTTGTAGCTCTCCAAAGGGGGAGCTTCTTCGAGGACAATCTGCAGCAAGAAGGCCCACGCACTGTAAGCTCACATACGTCGGTTGCTTCGACAACCATGCTTGATTCGACCAACAATTTAGGCTCCTAAAACAGACAGGAAAGTCCAGAGGGACCTACAGATAACTGAGAGGCCCGATTTTTCAGAACTTCCATTGCATCTTCACGCTGTGGGGAAGTTATTGCCGGAACTCCAGCCTGCATAATCGTGGCCATTAGCCCTTCTAACAAACCAGTGTGAAGCACGCACTGGCACAGGCACTACTCCTTATCCAAATAGCATCATTCATCAGCGTACCTTAAAAATTCCTGCCTTCTCCCCAGCAATTTCTGGAAGAGTGTGACCTGTGCAAGTGTGGCGCTCGTGAGCATACGAAACAGGCAAGTCTGTTAAATGACAGAAAGTCCAAGAATCAGAAAGGACAAGTCTATAAGGTCAAGGTGCTCAGGTTCACGGACCAAGGATCTCCATGTGATCAAATCCGAGAGATGCTACTCCACAGACCTCTGGCGTAACCTAAACTTCCAAGTCAAGCGTCACAAGAAATCCATGGGACCTTGATTCGATTCTGAAACAAATCAGGGCAGCGAAGGAACCCACCACATTTGTGGCATCATATTTTCCTCCCAAGCCAACTTCCAGTATTGCAACATCCACCTGCAAACAGCAATTGCTCAACTTGCTTAAGAGGAAACAACCTGATACATTACAGTAATCATCGTCATACCTTCTCGGCAGTGAACAGTCTGAACGCCAAGAGAGTGAGGAACCGAAAGTAGGCCGGCATCGGGAGGTCATCCCCACAGCCAGCCTGAAAAACCAAAAAGACCGTGAGTACAACGGAAGTGTGAATCCGGTTATGACACAACAGAGAGCGAGTCTCACAATTGTCATGGTCTCAAAGATGAAGGGCTCCAACCTTCAACCGATCCCAGCACCACCAGAAATGCGTGCAGAAAAGATCTTCAGAGACCAGTTCCCTGCAACAACCCATACGCAGTCATGAGAAAGTAAAGCAAGGAAGCAACCATTGCCATGTTCCACACAAGCTGGACGCAGCTATGCTGCAAGGACGAAGAACAGTGCGTTCATCAGCTCACCCATCAAATCGAAACCTCTCCCGTACATCAACAAGATGTGGCGACGTAAACAGCCCAGTCCGGTAACCTGATGCCCGTAGTATACCCTCCGAGAATGCACAGGTGGACCCCTGGTACAACCAAACCGCATCCAAAATCAATCCTGGAGAACCCAGCCCAGCCCGTTCCTCTCCCAAACACATCATCTCCTCACCTTCCCTTTCGTGCCTGCTACATGGATGATCCTCAACCGAGACAGCGGCTCGTCCAGTTCCAGGATCTATAATCCACATTCCAACTGTGTAAAAACCGGCATTTGCCCAGGCAACCCACAACTCAAATCGAATGCTAGCTCTCTTCGCACCTTGAGGTAGTCATACAGGGACGAGAACGAATCGCCCTTATTGGACCGATCAGCCCGCTTGCGCTTAGTGATTAGACTGGCAAGCGCATCAAGCGCGGCAACGAAGCCCCGCTCCTCTACCACTTCGACCTTCACCATCGCCTACAGCAAATGGGCAGGCTGCTGGAATACGAGCAGCTGCTTGGACCCTGTCAGCTCTCAAACGCCTCCATTGTCCGTCCCCACAGTAGACAAGTGCACTGGCATGGATATGTTTGCACAAGTTTCCTGCGTGTTCACAATGTGGAATCAAACCACGGCTCCAGCAGGCAGCTCTGAATCTGCGGATCCTGTTCCTGGGCAGAGTATCTCCAAGTTACATATCTGGCTGTAGAATGTAAAACTGTAGAACAACGGTTTGTGAAGGGACCAGAATCAGCGGAATTCACTGTCTGCACTGGCCCATGAACCCTAAACCCTACCATGACGTTATCCGGAATCGGGGTTATAAGATTCTGATGCCCATCAAGTGACTGGTCCATTTTGTGTATGTACGTACTTGTGGATAATGAACGGATGAGGGCCATTTCGTTTGCTTGGGAATATGTACATACATACTCCAGATGGATAAAGGCCAGCAGCAGGATCTCTGGCGCATACATAATAAGGGCCACTTTCCATGGAGTGCGAGCTTTTCGGCTACCTAGTCGGGAAAAACGTTCAAGACCAATTCACTCTCCTTAGGTATTAGGTTCGCGTTATATCGGCTAGTTCACTTGCACGAGCCAGTTATGATATTGACCGGCAGAATGTCTGGCTTTTATCCAAATTGGCAAGAGCGAGAGGCCAAGGAGCAAGATTTTTGGAGTGAGGAGCTAGACCGAGACGGCTCTCCCCCGGTTCCGGCTAATGCATATGTGGCACGCATAACTCTGAAGCATACGTTATAGGGGTCCATTCCGCGCATCGTCCTAAGTATCTAGGGTTTCCCCGATATTTCATGAGTTTTTCATACTCCGTGAAAGTGGTTACAAGGTATGAAGAGAGGGCAGTGGTATATTTTTTGTAGAGATGGTTATATCAATACTATATGAGGTGACTTAATCTTGGTGGTAGTCATAGTGGTCATTCATTCTATATGAGGTATCATCTTTTTGCATAAGTGGTAGTCACTTATTCTATATGAGGTATCATCTCTTTGCATAAGTTTATCGCTAATTGACCATCAAGGTTGGTCGGCGGCCGGAGTGGTGACAGTCAAGGTCAAAAAGGACAGGGAATGCAAGCTAGACATCGATTCATGCTCACGAGCCTTGGAAACAATCAGGACATTGCTTCAAGACTTTGATAAATATATCAAGTTATGTGTTAAAGCCTACCATACTTGTCGGCATGGTGCAGCCCAGCTACCCCTCTCCTATTTCACGGCCTTCTTTTGACATAGGCTGTCCATGGCCTTCCAACGAGCAATTTTCATGACAGATACGATGGTGAGCGATGCTTCTTCTGCCACCGCTACAGTATGCATGCCCTTTTTCATGTGTGTATGTTAAATATCTCTTAAGAATTATAAGTACTGCCCACATCCATGCAGACTACAACCCTCGCAGCCTTCGCCTATTCCATGGCGGCGGGGGGCGCGACTTCCTCCGTGCGAGGGGTTGAGAGCACCCGAACCATATTGGCCCCTACACCGAGGCCTCGTCGTGTCTCACTGTCCGCATTCGAGTCCTTGCTAAGCCTCCGTCTCTGTCTCCGTCTCCAAAAAGGTTGGCCAAGCCTCCGCCTTTGCAACAACCCATTCTAGACCCTCCTGGGGACCTCGAGCTCAATCTCCGACACCACATCTGGAGACTCTGGATCCGTCACCTCCAACTCTAAGGAAACCGTGCCCTCAACCTCTGCCATGCAACTGGTCCAAGGAAGCTTCGAAGCCACAACGCAAGCAAATTTCCAGTGCGATCAAATGCAACGTGCTTGCAACTCTAGCAGGATGGTGCGAATGGAGCTCCAAGCAGCCAGAAGCGACCTAATGAGTCACGACGCGAGAAGGACTAAGACCATGTGCAGGATGCAGCAGTTATAAGTGAGGAATTAGCCCCAGAAACCAACCAAAGAATAGGAGCAGGAGGAGAGCAAGACATAGAAGCAACAAAAGTCCATCACGTGCTCACAATAACAGACATAAACCTATTTTGCAATATGCATAAGACTCTGGAAAAGTGTGAAGAGCTGTAGAAAGTGTTGTTGGCTGAAAGGGCACGAGCCAACGAACTCGAGGACTTACTGGCTCACAGACGTGACAGTAACGAAGCCAGAAGGCCCCTCATAGACATTGAGTGTCGAGCCATGGTCAAGGATCTCATCCTTTTTAGTCATATAGACCAAGTTGAAGGAGGGAGACTTTATAATGTTAGCCCGGCAAATGTGGTCTACAATTGAATTGCTCTAGGCTCTGAGATAGTCTTGCCATAAATCAGATGCTAGGTCTCACACAAATAAGACACCTTTGACAGAGTTGCTCAATCTTGTTGCTTGACATAGTTGCTCACGACTAAATCTGTTGTAAGGCCTTATCCACTAAACAATCTGTTCATGTTGCATGTCTGCCTTGCAAAAATACTTATAGATGAAACATCATGGAGGTACTTTCACAGAGAACATAGAAGTGGTGTCATAGTAGGTCCTCTACGGAGTAGGTCATGATGTTTAGAAATAGCTTTCCTTTCTTCTGCAAGCAGACTTGGGTGAGCTCATGTGCTTTTGGGAGTTGATAGAGAGAATTCCCTGAACCTAAGAGCTCCCATAAGATATAGTGGTGATATAACTCATATGTTTTGTTCATGCATGAAATCGTGGATTTGACACAAGTGCAATTACAGACATGTTGTCGCTTAGGACCTTGGTAGGGCCTAGTTGTGGAAAATTGATTGAGTTTAAAAACTATATCTTCCACTCCCAATTCCTTGCAAGCATCCGTTAATGCCTTATACTCTGCCTCGATTGAAGACCAAGCTAACGATGTCTACTTTTTACGGGACCAACTCACAGCACCTAGTGCTAGGAGGAAAGTGTAGGCTGATAAAGGCTTGCCGGAGTTAGCATTCGATGGTTGATCGGCATCGATAAAGGCTTGCCGGAGTTAGCATTCGATGGTTGATCGGCATCAGTAAAAGATGTAAGTGCTCAACTCTTGTTGTCCACTGGATGAGTATTGTAAACCATAGTTTAACGTACTTTTTATATAACTATAAATTTTTTTAGCCGCAGCCCAGTGTGTCCTATCAAGGCACGTCAAGAATTGAGAGACGATGCTGACGGGATAACTAATATCCGGCCTAATCTAGTTGACCATTTATATTAGACATCTTACAGCTTGGGTGTAAGGTATACCGGCCATGTTCTGCTCATCTTCTACACTTTAGGGCGATTGAGCGAGGGTCAATTTTTCACCCATTGCAGAAGTAGTCGAAACAAGATGGGCAATATGCAAGTGAAAATGCTTCAATATTTCCTTAAGGTATTTGGTTTAATATAAGATGATAGAACCCTGCTTTCTATCCCGTAAAATCTGTGTGCTTAAACAAAATTGAAGAGGGCCCTGATCAATCATTTCAAACCCAGAACGTAAAATATCTATAACCTTGTCGAGTTGGGTTGTGCTGTGGCTCAGAAGGGTAGCATGATCAACATATAATATAAGAATGTCGAACACGCCTTCCTTAGCAATATAGAAGACATTCGAGTCGACTGCAGATTGAATAAATTCATTTTTTCTTAGGAATTTCATAATGCGCTTATACCAAGCGCAAGGACTTTGCTTGAGCTCATAGGTGGTTTTTAACAACTTGTACATCTTATGGGGCGAGCGTATACTCACAAAACCTTCTAGCTATGTCGTGTACAAGACCTCTTTAATCTCACCATGAAGAAATGTTGTGCAGATATCCATTTGATGAAGCTTGAGGTTAAACTCGACTGCCATAGCAAGGAATATAGGCATAGATGGAGGCTTCTCAACCGGCGAAAAGATATCTTTATAGTCGATACATGGAATCTGGCTCAAACCTCTAACCACCAATCGTTCCGTATACCTTACAATAATGCCTTTGACCTTAAGCTTGGTTTTGAAAACCCATTTATATGTAATAGGTTTACGACCAAGAGGTAGGTTTGCTAATTCCCATGTGTTGTTCTTCATCAGGAAATTGTACTCGTCATCAATAAACACACGCCAATGCTCACCATCAGGGTATTTAAGTGCTTCTTCACAAGACAAAGGATTTGGACAAATATTTGGAACATGTAAGTCAAGCATACATACTGAATTTCTTCTAAAGTCCAGTGGTTGGTATGAGGCTCCAGCTATTGATCTTTGGTACGTCGGTCTCGAACATAATATCAAGGAGGTTCTTCAACTGCTGTTTGTGGAGGATTCTCATGAGGAGTAGGCTCAGCAGCGTCAATGGCTCCCACTACTCCCACTGAATCGTCATCTCCCACATCTTGGGTAGGCAGTTCTTCTACTAGGTGATCAGTAGTGTCATTCGTATTTTAAGCTCCCTTAAGGTCTAGGCATTTTAAGTGTGTTACCTTAAGGGAGCTTAAAATTACTTTGTCTAGACAAAGTAATTTTAGAAGTTTGGGGGTTTAACAACTTGTAGGCCTTAGTCTTCTCTGAATATCCTAGAAAGATATAGTCTAACTTCCGTCGCTTGGGTTTAGGGACAAAGGAAAAAGAAGGAGACCCAAACACCCGGAGATGGAGTAGGCAAGGCTTTCTTCCCCATAAAGCTTTATATGGCGTGCGATCAAGAAGTGTTGCCGTGACAATCCTTTTCAGAATGTCAGTTGTTTTAACTATTTCTTCCACCCAGTATGATTCTAGCACCGAGGCTCATGACAACATGTTCTTGGTCATGCCCATAAACATTTGATTCTTGCGCTCCGAAACACCATTTTGTTATTGTGTGTAGGGGACAGAGAGCTAACAAATAATTTCATATTGTTGGAAGAGACCATTGAAGTTGTGACATGTAAGTTCACCATCGTTTGTATGAAACACTTCATCACCTTGCCTGTTTGTCGTTGAGCCATAGGAATACAGGGAGAAATGTGGTCAAAGGCTTCACTCTTGAGTTTCATTAGAAAAGTCTAAGTGTATCTCGAGAAGTCGTCTATATCACGAAGTAAACATATGAACACTTCCTCACCAGACAACCAAGCAGATCAGATATAATATATAAATATAGCATTTGCATATCACCCCCAACACGGGAAAGTCGCTCTTTTTATCCTCCGAGAACCGGTGTTTGGAAGTGAACTCTCTTTGGAAGTGGACTTTTTCTCCCTCTACTCCTTTTTACAATGCACCGTTCCTCTTCCGAGAAAAGTAGGAAGACGTGCTAAGTTTGTTGTTTATGTTGTGGGAGCAGGTGATATCACACTGTGCGGCAACCCACGATCGCAGCAGCTCGCCCACCAAACGCATCCATCTATCTACCTTACCTACACATGTGTTGCCATGGCTGTCCGCAAATAGGCTGGCCGTGAAACGATCATGTAAGGCAGCAAAGGCCGTGCGCCCAGGCAGGCTGTAGCCAAAGATATCCGGGCACTGACAGCCGAGCCAATTATGCAAGCCAGTCTGCAGGCCTGGCCAGGCAGGATTTCCAGTGCGCAGGGGTAGAATAGGTGGCACTGGCAAAGCGCAGAGTACCTTCCGTTTGATTCGTTCCGGCAGTGAAGAATTCTTTCTGCGAAACAGCCAGCTACCACCCAGTTGGCAGCAACAGGCCCGGGCTGGGCTCCACCGTCTTCGCTTTCGGTGCGGTGTCGCAGTGTCTGCACCTGGACGCCGCGCCACAGAGGATAGTACATTCATGGCCGTTATAGTTCCGTCCAGCTTTGACGACTCCCACACAATCAGTCCCGCTGCTCGCAGCAATCACTGTCCGCTTCTGGGGACAGGACAGAAAAACCAACCAACAAACCAGTTCATTCTAGTGCCTGCTTTCCGAACGGGAGAGAGGAAACAAAACTGGAGGCAACTGCGCTGCATTATGGAGAAATACAATATTATCACCTGTGGAATGCGGCAATCGAGGTGATCTGTCTCACACCGCAGTGGCACTCGTGATAACTAAACCTCTACCTATTCCGGACAAGGCCACATCCACAGCCCGTGCTATAACACACAAGCCCACAGGCTCGTCTTCCTACATTGCCGAGTGTGAGATGCGAACACATCCGATCTAACACTAGAGAGCCAGGAGGAGAAATAAACAAGCTAACAATTTAAGGGCACTGCAAAATTCGACAGCTCTATGGCACAAGGGAATGAGAAAAAATGTTCTGCCAAATCCATGTTGCCAAGCACTACAACAGAAGGCTCTGCAACACCAGTGCCCATGAATGAATGTAGTCGGGCAACAGGCATGACAACCACCTCGCCTCTCCTTCACGCCGCAGAAGAGGCCACCATGGTACAACAGAGTAGTAGAACCACCCTTCCTGCCCTACAGCAGCAGGAGCCCCGAAGCCACCAGAGCAGCAGACATGACACCCGCCACACTGACAACCAAGCCCGCAGCAGCATTGGGCGGGAGGTAATGGGTGCGGTGGTGGGTGGTGCCTTGGTGGATGGAGTAGGGGCCTTGGTGGGAGACGTGGGCGGAGTGGTGGATGGCGTGGGAGCCTTGGTTGGGGTAGTAGACGGGTCGGGACAGGGGCGCAGGGACGGGGTGGTGGGGGCAACGGAAGGCACTGGAGTTCCAGGAGCGGGATCGGAGATGCTGGGGATGGGACAGTGGAAGCCGGAGAGGGAACTGGGCTGAGCTGGGGCAGGGATGGGGGAAGCAGGAGCAGGGCCTTCTACAGCGGGAGCAGGGCCCTCAACAGCGGGGGCAGGGCCTGCCACAACAGGGGCCGGGCCTTCAACAGCAGGAGCTGGAGCCAAGGGGCCGGGAGCAGGTGCAGGGGCGAAGAGGGCAGGAGGAATGAGCACAGCATCGATGGCGTAGATGGCAGCAGGGGACTTGTCCACAACAGTGGTCTGAACTGTAGCGTTGTTGTAGCCGGACTGGATCACAACCTGGCCTGCAATGCTGCTGATGAAGACGTTGTAGCCGGAAGCAGTGGTCTCCTCTCCACTCTCCTGCTCCAGCAGGGCTTGGGACACGTACTTGGCCAGGACATGGAACTTCAACACAAGCTGAACCTGGTCGGAGGAGAGACCTGCAAGCGTACTCTGCACCTTGTTGAAGGCGGAGTCGGTGGGGGCGAAGAGCACCACCCCGGTCGCAGCCAGCTGCTGCACCACAACATCCAGCCCGGTCTGCTTCAGCAAGGAGATGAGCGTGTTGTACTGCCCTCCCTGGACCAGAGCGTCGGTGACGTTGGTGAGAGCCGCCTGCTGCAGCCCGATGGGGAAGATAGCGGTGCTGGCCTGGAAGACCGAGATGATGTAGCCCTGCTGGGTGATGTTGGTGACGATGGTGGCGTTGGGAGTGTTCCCCCCGGGAACTCCCAGGCCCACAGAGCCGTCAGCCTCGTCAGTGACGTTGAGATATCCGTTCTGGAACTGCGCCCGCCCGGTCCGCTGGTACAGAGTCGCCACCAGCGCCGTCTTGTTGGGGAGGCTCCGGATGTCGTCGTAGGAGAAGGCCTGCAGCCCGGTGTGGTAGCGCAGGATGTCGGCCACCTCGGAGTCGGAGAAGCCGGCGCCGGCGAGCCCTCCCACCACGCCGTTGTTCACCACGAAGAGCGACACCGAGTTCTGCCGGTTGATCTCGTCCGCCACCCCGGAGGAGCTCAGCAGCTGGCTGAAAAACGAGTAGTCGGGGAACGGCGCCAGGACGTCCGTCACGTTCAGGGCGGACACCGCCCCGAGCAGCAGCGCAGCGACTAGGAGCTGCACCTGGAACCTCATTTTGCTGGAGGAGAGGAGAGACAAACAGACACAAAGAGAGCCGATTCGTCAGGTACCCTTCCCCAAGAGGACGCCAAGCAAACTCACTCAGCAAGGCAATGCAATGCCGGGCAATGCTGGTATCCAGCAGCTCCAGATGCAGAATAGGAGGATGCGAGGCGGGCAGTTGAGGAGATGGAAGGCGGGAACTCGGCTGAGAAGGGGATCGAAGAAACTTACAAAAGAATAGGGTTGGATCGCAGCGCAGCTGGCTCCCGCGGAGCTCCGATCGTCGCTGCGAGTAGAGCTCGTAGACGATGTAGGAGTGAGCTTCTGCGGCGCGTCGAGCGAGCTCGAGAAATGAGAAAGGAACAGGTAGACTGCTGTTGAGAGCGCGGCGGGGCTTAAGAAGCGCGGGGAGCTTGAGCGGCCCGATTGGCGGAGCCTGACCGGCGGTCGCGGACCGCCCGTCGGTACGCCTTGCGGTCCGTTGGCCTGACACCTCGTGCCTGCTGTTTATTAGCTGTGCTTGCGTCCCGCAAAATTACACCCTTCAACGTCTATCAGCCGCATATTTACGCTACCTACCCAGCCGCATCGCCTCACGGCTTTATTGGATGCTGTTTTTCGAAAAATTGAAGTCTGCTTTGAGCGAGAGTGCGAACTGGCGATCCCATGCATGCACCCGGTTCCGGGACCTAATTGTGGACAGACAAAAACAACGCCTTGCCTTGCTTTGCTTTGGCAGGTAGAGATAGAGAGAGAGTGCGTGTGCACCTAATCAGATTGTGGTGGTGGTAACACAATCCATGGTTGAGGAGGAGAGTTGTGTCAGATGGCAGAACGGTAATCTGGGCAGCAGGCATGTGCGCAGGCCTGAAGCCTGAAAACGGCTGCCTGGCCCGCGAGCCAGCCTGGGCTGGGCTGGGCTGTGGGCTGGTTTGTGGCCGGGCCCCGGTCACAGTTGTGTCCCACCACCTCGGAACCTGCCGGTGCCGGTGCCGGTGCCGGTGGTGGTGGTGCCGGTATCCCGGGAGGCCCTGTTCGGTGTTCAGGCCAGTCTCCTTTCGAAATTGTGTCTCCAGTCATTGCCTGCATTCACTCGCACAGCGGACCGGGGTCCGTGATCGCGCCGGACGCCTCCCTATTAACTCGACTCGACCGTTGCTGGCCTGGCCTGGCCTGGCCTGGCAGGAGGAAGATGAGAGTTCCATGCACGAAGCACATGGCTGGCTGGGCTGTAAAGCGGCGTACGTACCTGGTGGGAGTGCAGTTTACTGCTTTGTACTACAATCTTCTTTCTTCTTACAGTCCAGCCTACTGCACGCTTGGGCAGGGCGCAGTCTGCGCTTGGGAATATGTACTGCTCTCGTGAGTAGTGAAGTCGTGTCGGCTCACATCTTTACGCGACTGCTGTGGGGTGCAGGAGCACCACGACAACCGCCCACCACATTGCTGGCCGATGCCAGTGCCGTTGCCGTTGCCGTTGCCGTTGCATCGCTGTGTTTAACACCGGTCATGTTCCAAAACTTGGTTTGACCCAGAAAGAGGTGAGGCGGTGGATGTTGCATACATAGGTGGACGAGACGTCTGTCACGTTCAGGGCGGACACTGCCCCGAGCAGCAGCGCAGCGACTAGGAGCTGCACCTGGAACCTCATTTTGCTGGAGGAGAGAGAGACAAAACAGACACAAAGAGAGCCGATTCGTCAGGTACCCTTCCCCAAGAGGACGCCAAGCAAACTCACTCAGCAAGGCAATGCAATGCCGGGCAATGCTGGTATCCAGCAGCTCCAGATGCAGAATAGGAGGATGCGAGGCGGGCAGTTGAGGAGATGGAAGGCGGGAACTCGGCTGAGAAGGGATCGAAGAAACTTACAAAAGAATAGGGTTGGATCGCAGCGCAGCTGGCTCTGCGGAGCTCCGATCGTCGCTGCGAGTAGAGCTCGTAGACGATGTAGGAGTGAGCTTCTGCGGCGCGTCGAGCGAGCTCGAGAAATGAGAAAGGAACAGGTAGACTGCTGTTGAGAGCGCGGCGGGGCTTAGAAGCGCGGGGAGCTTGAGCGGCCCGATTGGCGGAGCCTGACCGGCGGTCGCGGACCGCCCGTCGGTACGCCTTGCGGTCCGTTGGCCTGACACCTCGTGCCTGCTGTTTATTAGCTGTGCTTGCGTCCCGCAAAATTACACCCTTCAACGTCTATCAGCCGCATATTTACGCTACCTACCCAGCCGCATCGCCTCACGGCTTTATTGGATGCTGTTTTCGAAAAATTGAAGTCTGCTTTGAGCGAGAGTGCGAACTGGCGATCCCATGCATGCACCCGGTTCCGGGACCTAATTGTGGACAGACAAAAACAACGCCTTGCCTTGCTTTGCTTTGGCAGGTAGAGATAGAGAGAGAGTGCGTGTGCACCTAATCAGATTGTGGTGGTGGTAACACAATCCATGGTTGAGGAGGGGAGAGTTGTGTCAGATGGCAGAACGGTAATCTGGGCAGCAGGCATGTGCGCAGGCCTGAAGCCTGAAACGGGCTGCCTGGCCCGCGAGCCAGCCTGGGCTGGGCTGGGCTGTGGGCTGGTTTGTGGCCGGGCCCCGGTCACAGTTGTGTCCCACCACCTCGGAACCTGCCGGTGCCGGTGCCGGTGCCGGTGGTGGTGCCGGTATCCCGGGAGGCCCTGTTCGGTGTTCAGGCCAGTCTCCTTTCGAAATTGTGTCTCCAGTCATTGCCTGCATTCACTCGCACAGCGGACCGGGGTCCGTGATCGCGCCGGGACGCCTCCCCTATTAACTCGACTCGACCGTTGCTGGCCTGGCCTGGCCTGGCCTGGCAGGAGGAAGATGAGAGTTCCATGCACGAAGCACATGGCTGGCTGGGCTGTAAAGCGGCGTACGTACCTGGTGGGGAGTGCAGTTTACTGCTTTGTACTACAATCTTCTTTCTTCTTACAGTCCAGCCTACTGCACGCTTGGGCAGGGCGCAGTCTGCGCTTGGGAATATGTACTGCTCTCGTGAGTAGTGAAGTCGTGTCGGCTCACATCTTTACGCGACTGCTGTGGGGGTGCAGGAGCACCCACGACAACCGCCCACCACATTGCTGGCCGATGCCAGTGCCGTTGCCGTTGCCGTTGCCGTTGCATCGCTGTGTTTAACACCGGTCATGTTCCAAAACTTGGTTTGACCCAGAAAGAGGTGAGGCGGTGGATGTTGCATACATAGGTGGACGAGACGTCTGTACGTCAGGAAAGAAAAACAGAGCAGACGGGCCAGGCCAGGGAAAGGGAAAGGGAAAGGAAAACTGCTTCTTTATATATGCATACATGTACACACACATGCATGGGTTGCATTCAGGTATGTAGCCTCGGGAAACGCAGGGTCCTGGACAAGGCAGCCCTCTGCTGAATCAGCTCACAGACATACATACCGTGATTGGAGTGGAAGCCGCCCCGCAGGCTGCAGCTCATGTGCGTGCAGGAGTCGAGATCATGGATGCCAGTGATCAGGCAGCGGCTCCCATTTATCCCTTGCATACGTATCACAAGACAGCCAGGCCCAGCACACGGATGAAACAGCTGGATTCAAGGGAAGTCCCTGGAGCTGATGCCACCCACCGTTCATGGTGACTCTCTGGTTGCAGAGCAGCCAAGCCTCTTCTGACCTGCCGGGAGCCGCCGTACTCGCAAGTGTCACACAGTTTGTGGACTCCAACCTTAATGTATGTACATGTGTGCACCTCTTCTGCACCTGTGGTGGGCGGGCCGATTTACGGATTTACAGATCTTCACAGATTTACAATCTGTGCACAGCTGTGAGGTCACAGGCATGTCAGGCGTGACAAATTACATCAACCCTTCATCACTTTCTCCCCATACATGTCTCTCTACACACACTAGATACCTGCATCTCAGGGGAATGCTTCCAAACTTATGATCTAGAGTGCGCTCATCAGCCACCGAAACGCCGTATCTGCAGGTGGGACACACAACCACTACAGGGAGTCCATCTGCCGATCCCACATAACAGAAACAAAACTAAACAGGCACCGCTCCAACAAAACGAAAAACTAATCAGGCATCGATTTCAGGTGTCCTGGAACGTGCTCTGCCCCTACCGATACAAGAGGAAAAATATACAAGTACTCGACCGTGGGCAGCTCCAGACCTCACTAATCCCGAGTCAATGACCAGAAACGTGTGTAGGCCAGTGGGTAACACAACCGCACCTAGAGCGTTATCCAGCTGTACAAGCAGATGAGCACCCCCTAACCAAAAGAATAGTGATAGTAGCAGTTTCCTGGAAAACGTGACGTTGTCAGTTTCCTGGAAAACCAGGCACCCTTTCCCCCTTCCCCTCCCTCCCCCTACAGTCACATGACATTGCAATTTTCTGGAGTTCCAGGTAGCCCTCCCTCTCCAGCCAGCTCAGAAATCCTGAGAACAGAATAAACACAGTAACTTCAGTTTCCGCAGTTATGCAGCTGGATCTGTGTAATCTAAGCATACGGACATGACCGGGGAGAGAGAACATACATTGGCAGCCCATCCTCCCCAAGTTCCAAGCCAGGAGCCAGTTCCCTGATGATGTCACTAGGAGGTTGTCCACAGTCTTGCATGTGTTGCATCAGGTCAACGATTTTGTGAAAGTCTTCTGGTGTGCTCTCATAGATGGTGCAAAGCTGCTTGATAAGCTCATATTGCCTGGCATAGCGAGCATAATCTTCCCTGCTCAAACGTAATTCATTGTCTCGCAACCACTGTGGATACCTTTCCCCGATCTCCTTCATCGGTTCGTGAAGGACCTCCTTGGATAGAAGTTGACGCATCATCGTGTCCATGATCCCGTTCATGTCCTGTCAGACCAATCACACGCCATCAGCTTTGCCATTACTCTGTGCGCTACAGACAACTTCAGTTAACAAAATCAGCCGTCAAGAATATCCAGCTACTACACTACGCGATGAAGAAATCTGCTCAGAACGTACCTCAGATCTTCCAAGGTCTTCAAACTGCTTCACAAGATTGTTAACCAACGCATCTCCAAGAGCGTCCTCATCTTTTGTACAATCGATGTTCTCCACGGCCTGCCTTGTCTCATCCCTTAGCTTCTCCAACGTTGCTCTCTGATCAGATGCAGAGGGAATTTTAGACTTGCTGGAAGAACGGTTTCCCACTGTCTTGGAGGCTGGACCTTTCGACGCTGCTCCCTTTCGGATGGAGGATTTTTTCTTCAGCTCAGGTAAGCCCAGTCCCAAACCTTGCCCTAAAGTAGCTCCATGTTTGCCGGCAAAACCACCTGCTTCCTTGACACTAGCTGCTTTCCCGGTTGAGCTGTCCGCACAGAACAGACGAAAAGCATCATGCATGAATGACACCCATGCTACAATCGAAGCATGTGAGCAGACGGTGAAAGGCACACCAACTTCTATAACCTTCAGAAAAACGGGGAGCTGGAGGAAATACTTACGTGGAAGCTTTCGTGCTCAACTCAACCTTCTGAAGCTCATCCAAGACACCTGTAACATGAGCGAAGCAGAATTGTTAATTCTCCAGCTCGTCATGCAGAGGCTGTTCCAGATCCAACAGCGACCGACGGTGTGCGATCCAAGACAACCCGGGATGCAGCTGCACTGGAAAGCGAAGGAACATGAGAATCAAACTCACTGTCAAGCAAGTCATCCAAATCCTCCACCGCTTCAGCTCCGCGTTCTCCTGCCATGGCCAAACCTCGGACCGCAGCAAATCCAAGAAAGACGCGGTGAACAGGGCGCGCTCACAGGTTGGGAAAAGCAGCCGAGAGCAACGCGGCAGTCGCCATCCATCAACCTACGTAGGATGTGTTTTTGCCTCGGCCATCTCGGCGGAAACCTTGCCGTCTCGTCCACTTAATACAAAACGTTATGGAACGAGTCGACTTGCCATTTGTAGTCCATAAACCTATCCGGTTCGTTAGTTCCGATTCGTGGCATTACGAACAAGGGTTTTTTTTTGAAATACGAACGAGTTCTTTCAGTCTGACGCTGAGTGAATCTTGGTTTAGCTTGATGTTGTGAATCGTGAATCGCTTGAGGGCGCTGGATACCGAGAAGAGGTGAAGGGAGGCAGGCAGGCAAGGGCAATGGGCACGTTACAGCAGCTGGCTTACTGGAGGGGACTGTCTCTGCGTCCCCGCCCTTGCCACACATCTCGCAGCTGCTCTGACGCTGGTAACACCTGCTCAGATTTTGATTTCACACCGAGCGTGCCGCTTCTATGTTGCCTGACACTCATGGTATCGGGCAGGGATATTTCCGATGCACTGTGCCAACAGATCCAAGCCACTCAACTGCAGAGCTTGTGCTCCGGGGTGTAGCCATCCGTCATCAGTTGACAGCACCGGGCGGGTTTGTCGCAGGTCTTTTAGCTGTGCGGTGATTCTCTCCTTCGCATCTTTGCTACCTGCGCCGTGGCAGACAAGCTACGCAGCCGAAGAGGCCGCAGCATCAAAGGAGAATCTGGGAACTAGCGTTCTGGACAGCGTACTATCGTTTTTCGATTCCGAGGAAGCCACAAAGAGTGGAAGGAAGTTGCCTAAGAGTTACCTGCAAAATGCAAGGGAGGTGGTTAAGACTCTGAGGAGTTCCGTGGATGCGGAGTATACAGATGCTGCGACATTCAGGAGGAACGCCGACTCTGCAAAGGAGGCAATACGGAATTATGTGCAAAACTGGAGAGGAGACAAAGCAATGGCCAAGGAGGTAGGATTATCTAGCAGCTTTCTGGCTTTATGCGCCTTCGCGCAGTCCACACAACCTGTAGATTCCCCGTTATTGACGTCGATTTTGCAGGAGTCCTACTTGGCTATAGAACGTGCCTTGCGCGTTCTTGGAACATTCTACCAGAAGAAGGGACCGAATGCTCAATTGCCACAAGACGTGAAATCTCGTATTCTTGAAGACCTCAGCATTGCAGACGCCGCTCTCTAGATTGTCTTCCTGGTTCATTATTCTCGTGCTCATGTTAAAGTAGAGTAAGGTTCAAGGTCCTCTACACGGGTTCTCGGCTCACTTCCCAAAGTTGGTTGCTGACCACGATTTCCATCGTCCACGCTGTCTACAAGCGGACGGGACAATGCTCAACCCAATGTGGCTATACCACAAGCCATGCCATTCATACGTAGAGGAAACATTCCCACCAAATTGCAGATACTTGCGATCAATCTAAGCCACAGAAATAATCTGTTCCTAACTGATGCCGGAAACCAGGGCCCTACAAATCGGCCGGCCACCCCCTTACCCTACCCCTCCTACAAAAAAAAGCTATATGGTCCAATGTCTTCTTTCGCTTGTGACCTGCTAGCCATCCGCTCTACTAATAGCTCCGGTAGCAGCTCATCGACGTCCCCACAACCATTTAAAGACTATATCCGACCAAACCACAATCTCTACGTCACATTTCCCCTGGATCATAACAGTCAAATGAACCTAATAACCACCCATGGGTGGCATGCCATAAGCTGGTATACCCGGAGGCATATATGCAGGCATGCCCCCGTCGTATCCCCCACCCATGCCCGGCATGGGTGGAGCAGGCAATGCCAAGGGTAGAAGTTGTGCGTACATGTTCTGCATCCATGATCCACCACAGTCAGAAAGGGCAGATGTGCAAACAGCTTCTACTGGAAAACCCAAACAACGTCAGGAGCAAAAGGTCTACCTGCTGAGCCACCATATCTTTCTCGTCAGCTTCTTTAGATTTGACCTCTGCTTGGGATTCTAACTTGTCTTTCACAAGGTCGTCAACCTTACCTGTGTACTCTCTCAAGAACTGCAAAGTGCAGAGTCAAGGTTCAAGCGTTAGGGTCAACATACAAGATCGGTATGTCAGACCTTAGGCAAGGATGAAAGTTCACGACACTAACCTGCAAAATAAATGGGAAAGCAAAGTCGAGCATGTTGTTCAGCCAGGCAAGCTCCAAGGCAACATCTGCCCGTATCAAATCGTAACATGTGTACAAGCAAGATGCAAAGCACTCCTTCTTTCCCTGCAAGCCATTAACACAAGTTTCCAGTGATAAGAACCCCTCTGAGGACCAATCCCGCCACTTCCAGTTAACCAGGAATTGCGGGGACTAACACAAACCTGCTCGACAAAGAATGTTAGCAACTCTTCGGCAAGATCCCTGTCACCCGATTGAGAAACTGTTTCCATCGCATCCTTGTACAAATTATCCTTCTTAGAAAGAGCAACAGATTGCCTCCATCTTCCTGCTTTTTTATAAATGAAAGCAGCAATTCTCCGAAACTCCAGGAGCTCATGCTTTTCAACCTGGCAGCACGCAACAGGTGTTAAGATCACAACTTGGAACAAAGCAAATGCTAATGTCAATGTAAAACCCCGGAACAGTTCAGCCGAGAAAAAATACCCTTTGAGCCAAAGATATCTGATCGAAGTTATCATGAAGGTCAATGGATTCCCTAAGACGGTCAAAGTCCTCCTCTTCAATGTAAAGACCATTCAGGGCCTCATTCACTGCACTGACATTATTGCTCTGGATTGCTACCATGTAGGGCTTGATGAGGGGAAGATGCTTCTCCTGGAACAACATGGTCGGTACAGCGTCAGGGCAATCACACATGACCTGGAAGAAAAAGGAGGCTATCTTCACCCTTAAAAGGCGTCATATGGGAAAGCCAGAACCATGCACTTAAGCACACCGAGTGAAGCACAAAGTGCCGGTTATCCCATGTAGGGGCGTTTCCCTTGATTTCTCACCTTGCGCAAAATGTCCACAACTCGAGTGTGGTCAACTCGAGAAGCTAACACATTCAGGAGGTCATTGATAAGGTCTGGATGCTCATTCAAGTAAAATTGAACAGCCCTGTAATACAGCTCCACGTTTGCAACCTTCACAGAGACATCCTTAAACTGCATATGCTCCCATGCCTCAGGGGAATGGTTCATGATGGTGGCTGCTGCATTGTCAAACTCATCATATTGAATATACAAATATGTTAGCTCCTTCCAATGTTGCTGTTCCTCACATACACGAATCAATTTCGGAATGTTGATTCTTGTGGAGAAGAGTTTCAGGTGCTCCATGAGCTTCTCATGGCGGTATCTCGCATACAGTGTGCCCAACTCAGTAAAGATGCCCATGTGAGCACGCTCAAGGCCAAGCCCACTTTCCATGAGAGTAATGAGTTCTGAAAAGTGTCCCCTGTTTTGATAGTAGCTACTGACTTCCTCCAAATCATCAACCTGTTCCCATTCAGTGTCACGGTCAATCTTGTTAGGGGACATAAAGATCAAGGGCAGTCAATCATCCAGAAAGCTGCAAAATGCGTAAAACATCTGAGATAGTTGCCACTGCCCTACCTGGACAATAATGTTGAGACCACATTGTTGGGCGAGTCTGAATTCCTCAGCATCCACACAAGCAAAGCATACTTCCTTCCAGGTCCGGGAGCTGTTTGCCTTGCGGGCAGCCTCCACAGCTCCTTGGAACTGAAGGAGTTTAACAAGTGTACTCGCGAGCCGGGCCCAGTTTGATATATGAGTGAAGATTATCTTAGCAGCTTCATACAGGGCTTCATCAAATAATCGGTCACCCACAGTCTGGAGGTTGGCAACATTGGGCTGCACAATAAATTCTTCAATCTCTCCAAGCTTGTCTATCTTGGCATAGGCATAGATCAATTCTGAGTCCACTCTTGGCTCCTTGACCTTCTTGCGAACCATCAGCAAGTACTTCACAAGGTCCTCATAGGCATTGACTTGCTCAGCAGCTCTGATAACTTCCACAAACTGAGTGGCATCATTGGCCCGGATAAATGACTCAATTGCATCACTAACCAACCCTTCTCTCAATTGCGCTTTACCCACTTGACTCCACACATCATCCTCCTCTACACGAGAGGCAAACTCAACAGCACGATCAATGCTCTTGATGTTGTCGAGAAGAACATTAACTGCCTGTACATTGAGGTTGAACTTCTTGAAAATGGCAAACGCTTCCTCAAACAGCTCAGATCCCACAGCAATCTCTCCAACTGCAGGTCCATCAAAGTTGTCAAGGCGATTAACATAGTCCATGACCCTCGATTTGTCCGCCTTAATAGCAGTGAGTATAAGGAGATTCTGAAGATTGGGATTGCCACTGAAAGCTGAATTTTGCAAGACAATTTTCTCCAGCAACTCGATCAGTTCATGAGGCAAATCAGCAGTCATGAAAGCCTTAACAGTGGCAGACACCTGCTCTGGATTTCGACTTTCTGGAAGTGCAGTGGAAACCACTTGATCGATAAGTTGTCTCCTGAAAGGATTCTCCGGATCAAGGACTTTGGCCCATAGGTCAGATTCCATGCGCTCCACAACATACCTGCCAGAGGAAGCCAGCCATCAAGCTCTCAGAAAACACAAAGAATGACATACAACACATAACACTGAGGCAACGTTCAAACTTCGGAAAACAAATTTTCACTTTGAAGTACCTGGCCTGCAGTTTGAACAAGGAGTTTTTGTTGGTGACATTGACGAGTTCTTCATCACATAGACCACGTCTATATGCAACAACTGCCAATGTTGGGTCCCTCTTCTCACAGTACTTTCCAACCACTCGGGAGTCATAATACGGGTTGGTGGTAAGAAAGTGCTCGGGATTAGTATTTGTATCAATAATAATCTTTCCAAGAGCATTGTGCACATGCACATCCTGGCTGCCTTCGCTAACAAGATGCTCCAGAAACTGCGTAAGAAGCCTCAGCCGATTTCTGAAAAATAGCCAAGGTGTACGTTTGAACAGTGTCGACCTTTCCTCATTGCCTGAAACATGGAATCAACAGTGCAGTTGCAGAATCTTGTCATCACTTACCTCTTCTCACACTCCTCGACAAGAGGTTCAACTGGGAGAAGTGATCTCACTGAGAGGATCAAACCCTTGATGAAATCCTCTGAGCAGTCATCATCCAAAAGCTGCCCAACAACCAGAGGTGCATTGCTTGGGTTCACCTGTAAGAATCAACACATTGATTTTCAGAAAATGAACTTCAGATTCCCAAGATCAAGAACCCCAGTACACACAGACAACAGAACCACAACATAAAAACAGATTAGCACCGGCATTGCAGGCAAAGAGCTCACCTTCTGGACATAACCCTCAATATAGCGCAGCATGTTGTTCGTGTACAAGTAGTGGGTAAGATCAGGAACGAACCCAAAGCGGTCACAAACATTGATCAGAGGGCGTGCATCAGGCAATTTTGCCTCCATCAGGAAATTTTTGGTTCGTTCAGCATCATAGAAGTTGGATTCTCGGGTTACACGCTCCACCTCCTTGATCTGTCCAGTCTTGGCTGCCGCTTCAATATACTTGAAGTGGATTTCAGGGTCCTCACTGAAAGCGGCACAGCCAATCAGAAAAGGTTGCCAGAGAACTGATTCACCACCACATCCCAACTCTTTTCTGAAAAAACTATCCCATCCATACCTTGAGCTCAAGAACGCTCCGAGGAAAAAGTAAAGTCCTTCATACGACTTAAACTGCTCAAATAACTTCACACAGTTGTCCACTCCGAGCTGTTCTGAGTATTCCTTCGATACCTGCACAGACAAGTCTCCTGAGCAGCGCATTGGCAGAAACCATCTATAGGCACTACATGGAAGGAGGCCACTATCTTACCTGAACAATTATTTGGAGATTCCCTCTCATGTTCACCAGAAGAAGCTCCTTCATGCAGTCCAGAGCCCACTCCCTTGACATAGTTCCAAAAAACTCAACCAGTTGCTGCACCCCAGAGAGTCAGCACATAAATACTTGACCAGAATCTGCAGGAGAATAAAAACAGACGGGTGGTGATTTACCTGAGGCTCTATGGCATGTGTATTTACAACAACGCGCTTGATGTCAATCAGATCAGTATAGTGCTGCAAGACACAAGTATGATATGTTGCTCACGTGTAACCTCAATACTGGTATCAGAGAGTTACAAAATAAAAACAGACATTTGACTTCCACTCACCTGCAGAGCACGCATGTACAGCCCAGCTTTTTCACAAAGTTGAGCAACACGGGGTCGATCATAATGGCTGAACATGCCATTTGCCAAAATAGCATCCGCGACATTTGGGAAGGTGACAAGATTGATCTCCAGCACCTATTTTAAACAACCCAGACAGTGTGTTAGCCGTTGTAGCAATACAGCGAATCCCATCAACAGAACAACTGATACAAGCGCACCTTAGTCTGAAGCAAAGCGTGCTCTGGAAGATTTGGCTTCAAGACATCTAGCAAGAAAGATGTTGCCTCACGAATCATGTTCCTCTGCAAAAGTAAGAGACATTTCAAACCAACAATATTGCACATCTCAGCACCCATCCAAGTACGCATTATCACTTCAAATCAGCACAGCAGTAACATTGCTGGTTCACTTTCTTCACACCCAGAAATTTGTTGCTTTCACAGTCATACATAGAAAAAACCAATGCACTCACCTGCAGAAACAAGTCCGTGATTGTGTTGTAATCTAGAGGAGGTCCGCCTTCCATTTGAGACATCATCAATGCAAAGTTGACAGCACCCTGCATCCAGGAACAATTACAGACTTCATACTAAGTTTCCAATGTTGACACTTACATCAAGGATCCTCACACCCACAAAACAGACTGCGAACCTGAGGGTCTGTTCGCAAGATAGACTGAAGTAAGAAAAGATAATCCGGTGTGTACCCGACCTGCATACCAAAGGTGGTCTTGTATTAGCAAACCATGAAGTGCCAGCAGGCTAATTTTGACAAACTGCTAGAAAATGGGTCAGACCTGCTTCGAGTATATGAGAATTTTGTCAAACTCCCGGCGTTCGGCAAAAGCCGCAACCACTTTTGGTGTTGCTCTTGCCTTAATGTAGATTTTAAGTGCCATGTCATTGTCAACTGTCTGCATCATTTGCACATAAAAAGAGAAACCAAAATCAGGCTTTCCCAATGTCACAATTGCGACAACAATGGAACTCTGATTCATGAGCATCACTCACCTTGACGAGATCTCCCAGCTCCTCGCTGCACTCCAGCTTATCTTCGGCTAACCAGTTCTCAAGCAAATTCTTCTTATTTTGATTGACCACTAACCGTGACAGTTCCAGTGACTCGAAGGCATTTAACTTGCCTTTAAGCAAAAGAGTTGCAAAATACTGCAGCAGAGGGGACGTCTGTCCAGCTTGTACTGGCACACTCTGGAACAGGCCATCTAAACAAGGTGAGCACGAGCATACAAATGACACAAACTGTTCCAGGACAATGGGCTTGAAAGCTGTGTCCAGACCTGAAACTTTGCAACTGTCTCAGGCTTCCGCAGAATCCCTTGAGGTGACTCAGCTGCAAGCTCTGCAGCCTCTTTGTACTTCATTTGTGAAAACAACTCTTGGAACCGTTGCACAACCTGGGGAGGAGAACATCAGATTCACATCTAAGCATGTATTACAGAACTTCCTTCTTCGTAATCAAAAAATAGAAAACAGCATGCAAGAAAACGGCAAAAAAACAACCAGCCGCCAAGTACCAGATTTTCAGCTCCGGGCAGATTCCCTCGCTTGGCTAAGTTAACAGCAAGCTCCAAGTTGTTCAGCTGTAACACAGCAGATGGCCAGGTGTCAGAATCAGACAAAATGCACGGTGGTCCCAGCGTTACAAGGCATAGTCTAGCATTGACTGATTCAATATTACCTGTCCACTAACAAAAGGCACGATCGTTGACTCATTCAGAGTAGCCTGCAATACTTGTCCCCGCCGATTGACAGCGTAGAAACCACCCAATGATGGGGCATCAGCCGTGAGGAAAATAGGATCAGGACTGATACGATTTCGGTACACCGCAGTTGCAGTTTCTAGATCATACACGAACAGAAGGCCAAGCTTGGTGATCACATAGATCAAGCTGTACTTCTGGGAAATCTGCTCAATTCAATGACCTTTATGTCAGATACATGTTGCGTACACTGCTCATCCACGTTCATGCATCAGAATCTGGACTGTGGAACTGTTCTGAGCCATTCACAACCATAAAATGCCATCAAAGTTTGACAAACAATGCAACAACTACAACCAAACCGATACCAAGAACTGGCCAAAACAATTTGCCAAAGGAGAAGCGCCAAACCTGCATTGCAACCGGGAAATCATCTGCGAAGTCAGGAGGGAAGAAGAGATCTGCCTGCTTCTTGGAGAACGAAGGTTTCCCTGCACACATCCATCACAAGATGCAGGTTTGCTTCAAAGAGTCATCCAAATGAAAGTGAACAGCCAACAATCATCGACATCATGCCATAAACTCAATAAACTTTTTGAATCACACCTGGTACAGCACCAAGCTCAATGATATGCAACTTTGATGTCAGCTGTCCAGCATTGATGGTCTTTGTCGCAAAGGAGATCAGAGTCGATGGCGTATCATTCCCAGGCACCTGGACCACAGAGCGATAGCAACTGATGAGCTGACCAGCTGGTAACCTTTGATTCAAGCCTTTCTGATTGATTCTGAAACCTGCACCTCTCATTCAAGCTACCCAGATCCTAACTTGAAAGTAGAAAAAGCTGCAGCATGTGAACAGCTGGTAAACTCCAGACACCAATACAAGCTGGGAAATCTCTAGACATGGTTAAGCATCTTTTGATTGGTTCTAAAACCTGCACCGTTCATTCATGCTACCTAGATCCTACCTTGAAAGTAGAGAATGATGCAGCATGTGCCTCCAGTGCCTGGCTCCTTTGCTGGTCAACAGAAAAGAGCTGCATGTTCCCCTTCACTAACTGGGGCCGCTGTAGCAGAAGAAAACACGAGATTGAATAATTGGGATTCTGATGATGTGTCCCTCAACAAACCAGATACGCAATCAGCACAAACCTCGGGGGCTCCTGGAGCAATGCCGATAAGCACTAGCCACTTCTCAGAAGGGTCACACCGATAGTTAATGATTTGATTGTTAGTCAAGTTGGCAGTCCGCTCAAACACTCGGACAGGCTCAGACTCCCCTAGTCAACAACCAGAAAACACACGCATCAGTCCACCGACATCTCAAACCAACATCACCTGCACCGCTTAAGAAAAGGACAGGAGCAGAGAGGTGGTTAGAAATTAGAAGACCTTCAATGGACCAGTGATACACAGAACCCTGCGTGACAAGTCCCAGCAGCTTGGGTGTGATCCACTTCCAAAACACCACCTACAGGGACGGAGAGATCCAACATTCAGATACCACTCTTTCGCCCATCGGACACTACCGGCTCAACAAAAATTGTTCGGCGCAGCTGACTGTTGCCTCCAACAGGTAGTGGAATCAACCTGCTCAGGCATCTGAAACGACTTGATCTTCGTCTTCAACTCAATGTTAAAAATTTGCAGATGGTCCTGAGTTGTCCCGGCGATTTGAGCTGAAAAAAGGAGACAAACACAAAACCCATCATTTCCACCAAAACGAAATCCCGCGGTCCCAGACGAGCACGAGAAAATACCTCACATTCCCCGTTCACATTACCTTTCAAAGCCAGCACTCGGCTGGTGGGATTCATCAATGCAGAATCCGCAGTGATCGGTCGACGCAGCGGCTGGGAAGGCATGGACATGTCGATGATAACCACGCTGTTCTGAGCGCCAGTCTCCCGAACGCAGATATACTTGTCAGACTCCATGGTCACATGAGTGAATGTTATGAACTGAGGGTTTATCCCCAAGCTCGTGAGCTGGCAAAAGAGCACAAATCGATCAAGATGCGGGACAAGAAATCCGTGGGCATCCGGAAACCAAGATCTCGGCCCCCAGATCTCCCCCACAATTACACCAATCCGCCAAAGCTGAAAAACACAAGGCTCTCAATCCGCGTGCTCACAGTCAGGGCCTCCTTCATGGCGATGGGCGCGTTGGCGGCCGCCATGGCGAACAGCCGCGATCACCAGCCGCACCGAATGCCCCGCCCTCCCTAGATTGGCGTCCGTCCCAGCTAGCGCAAGGGACGAGGCTCTACAGGCCCGCCCCGCGCATCCTCTCCGTCCCAGCAAATGCCACTGCGCTGATCCAGGTCTCGCCCTGCAGTGCAGCCAGGGCAAGCACGGGCCAGCTCAGTCAGATCTGCGGGCCTGGCAGCCCCACAATGGCAGGAGGGGCAGGAGCAGGAGCCCTCCCCAGCAGGCTGCTAGGTTCCCCGCGGGAGCTGGGGAAGACCACGGATCGATTCCCCGCAGCTCAACCTGCGGGCAAAGAAGAAATCGATGCTGCCTGCAGGAGATCGGATGCAGCAGGGGAAGCGGGGACTAACCGATTTGGCAGCGTAGCCTAGCGTAGCGTGGCAGTAGCGATGCCTTGGCTGCGTGGCGAGGTAAGCCCTTGCAGAGCAAGCCTAGGCGAGGCGAGGCGAGGCAAGCCCGCACATACACTTCCGGCTCGCGTGCCCGGCGTCGGAGATAAAAACGAAAGGGAGGGGAAGAGGCATTCCAGCCTCGCGCCCGCCCCGGCAACACGCCCCACCCTTGGCCCCAGCTTCGGTACTCCAGCTCCGGTACTACTAATTGCTGCTGGTATCTCACAACAACGTTACACACATCATTATACTCTCTCTAGATATCTATTCCCATCCCTTCACACAGCCAAATCGTACACCAATGTATCCACATACATACATAGCATCCTATGAATGTCCACCCATTTGGTTCCTTCTAACAAGGACAAGTTAGATTTGAATTAAGATTTAAGGTTATAAATCGAGTCCAAGGTATGTTATTGGGTGCATTATTTAATTAAAAAACCAAGGAGTGAAATAAGTATGATAGAACTAGTCCTTTGTTATTACCTATGCCATATCCATCTAGCATACTTATGTTGTTACGTAAGAAAGGCTAAGGAACCTACCAAGTATCATACAAGGGCTACTTCTTTGTTGTTACGCCATATCGATTTTCTTCCTAGTGCCCATCTGCAACAGGCTATTAAAAATATTCATGAAGATGGAGGGAGCAAATAATTGTAACTTTGGAAAAACAACACATGAAAGTGTGGTGTAAAGTCAACAATGGATTGTGAGGGCCAGTCATGGAGCGGACTAAAATTATCTCATGCAAGCATATCAAAAGGCTGGTTTCGTAACGGGAACAACATGCAAAGCATTTCATTGGTTCACATTATCATGTTGGATTCACATATATTCCCTGGTCCTTGCAACGTGGCGATGACCACCCTTGTTAGTTTGCACCTAGGTTGTTTGTGAGTGTAAAATGACATACATATTTAAATAAAAAATACATGTGAGACCTCCTTGAAATATTTTATTTTAGCGAATGACATGTATGTTAGTTAGATTGTCTTCTATCTCTAAAACGCATGTAGGGGAAGCACTGTGAAAGTATAACACCCAGCAATCACAACACCATGGCCATGAAGGAGCTCAGATGTGTGAAGCCACCCTAAATCGGATGCAGGTGCATGTCAACTATGTTGTGGCTGATAATCATGCGGGATATGTCATTATAAATGGAGTAGCACGACGGACTTATTGAGGGAGGTAAGATGGGATGAGCACATCTACCAAAAGGACATCACATGAAACCCTATGGTTTCGGCAAAACGAGGGAAGTAATATGAGGCAGCTACTAGGCTCCGTATCTAAAGTGGCCTATAGCTTTGTGGAGGTGAGCATAATTATGACTATTTTGTTTTTTTTTAATTAAAATTTAGGTTTTTTAAAGCTTTTGACATCTGCCATGGCTCTAACGTCGAGCAAGGCTTCTTTGCTCGTTCCGAGAGAGCGATGGGGAAGTATCTGACAACAATGTTTGCCTTGTCGATTCCATTATGTACATACATACATGATATAACTCTGTGGTACACAATCTAGTTTGAACAAGAAGTGGACTCAATATCTCTAATCCAACCCTCATGGGGAAGTATCTGACAACAATGTTTGCCTTGTCGATTCCATTATGTACATACATACATGATATAACTCTGTGGTACACAATCTAGTTTGAACAAGAAGTGGACTCAATATCTATAATCCTATCCTCATGAGGTATATATATTACAAAAGTCTGGGTCATCAAGAGGGCTTAGGTCGTCCTATATCAATCAATGCATCTTTCCAGAACAATTGGATGTATCAATACATAGAGTGATGCATTGGAATAGTTCATAAAACACTTATTGTAGAAAAACAAATATCACACAAGTCAAGTCAATATGAAGAAAAAATGGGAAAATAAATATTGACTTTAAAAAATAGATAAGGACTCATTACGATGGTACTTTACCCTAGGATACGAGGAACATTCCTAAGATCTGAGGCACGAATCCAGCGATCCCCATCCCTCAGACTAGTGGACTTGGGACAAGTGATGGGGGACAAAAGATTTACAGTAGAAGAACACCCCAGAGGACGAGTTCCCTTAGAAGATGCTTGAAATTGTAAGGTTAATATTTGCCAAACTTGAAAATAGCAATTCAAAGATCACAAAGACAAAGTAACTAGCAGGGTCACAAAGCTCTATAAGTTTAGCTGATGTACAAGGTGATTGAAACACTAGGAAAGATACCCAAGCCTGCTAAATTAATGGATTCATAAGCCCTACGGGGCTAACTCTAAATTAAATCCACGATCCAGTTCACTATGAAAGCTGGTCGAGCTTGGGCATGAATCGTGATAGATATACATGATACGCAGTTCGCATTCGAAATCAAAAGAGATATTAACCAAAACCGCATTGGTTGTCGAAGTCATGGAGGACGTGCGCTCATCATATGTATGTACTGTATGTGGAGGGCTAAAAGAGTAGGTAGCTAATGGAGCGACGGCAGGTTAAGGATAAGAGGTCGGATCGTGAGGGACACAGGAGGTGTCTGCCGTGCTGTTTGTTACAGGGTGAAACTCCCGGCGTCTCATGATTAGCAAGCCGACAGCAGCGGAGAGGAATGCGAGGACTGTGCTTATAGCCTGGGTGATCGTGGCTCCAGCAATTCCCTCCCCCTCAGCTCAATTCCAGAATTCAGGATCCTCGGTGTCTGCATTCCCGGCAGCAGTAGCAGCAACTGACACGATTCTGCAGGAAGAGATGTAATCGATTGTGGAGGGCGAATGCGGCGCGATCTGAGGCAGGGAGGTCCGCAGTGTTGCTGACCGAGGTCCGGTCCGGTCCAGTCCGGTCTAGTTCAGTCCGGTTGTTGGTGGAGCTCTGCGGTGCTGTGCCCTCGCTGCGTGCGTGCATGCAGTGGTGGATGCTGTGAATTCTGTTTGGGAAGGCACAGAGGCAGCGTGGCTTGTTTTCTTCTATCCGTTGGTCGGATCTGAGCTGGTAGCTTGTCAGCTAGCTGGTGCAATGCGAATCCCGGATTTCGGAGCGGTTGATATTAGGGCTCATCGGAGTATCTGATTGTGTCGGTCCGGGAGAATTGGAGGAAAATTCTGGTGTGGTTGGCTTGGCAATTCTGCAAGATGGGGTACGTGAACATACCGGACGAAATCAAGCCGGGGCGGAATCAGGTGGTGATGGAATTTGACCGCGCAGAGCTTGCGCACGTAATATCTGTGTTGCAGACGGTGCTGAAGGAACTTTCTGTGCCGAACATGAAGCCGCAGCAGCAGAATCTTCAAATCGCTGCTTCTTCCTCGCATTCTGGTGATGCTTGGCTGGCCTCTCCCTCTCCCCGGTCTCGATCTCAGGAGTCGATTTTTGGTGCAAGTCCTCCGTTACTGGGTCTGGATTCTTCTCTATTTTCTGGTCCATTCCCTACTTCTGGGAGACCAGTTAGGGAGGGGCCTTCTTCTGCACTAGGTATGGGGTCACCATTAGGGGCTGGATTGCAGCAGCGACTTGGAATGGAGGTGGAAATGGATCTAGGGCTCAGTTGTTCTGGTGACAGGGGAGGTCGTTCTGTTGTGGCCAACACACTACCTGCTTCAATTGGTTCTGTCAGCATTACACCTTTAGCTCCACCTAGGCCAGGTGAATCAAGGCCTGTGAAACTTCTGCCACCTATAGCTCCTCCAGCTCCTGGTGCATCAGTCAGCTACTCCGGTTCACAGCAGCCACGGCCGTGGTCCCCAACAAGCTCTCAGGCATTTAGCGTAATTGGTCCTGCTCAGATCCAAAATGTGGGAGCTTCTGCTGGTCCTTCGCAGGCTCTAGTGCAAGCAGGAGGCCCACCTGGACTGTCCCAAGTCAAGGTGCCCCGGATTCCGATCTCGGCAGGCCAGGCCACTGCTACAGTCGGACGTGGAAAAGCCACGTCGCCAGGTTCTTCCCAGGTGTTTCCAGGTACTCACGGGCAACCAGAGCTTCACATGAGGCCACCTGAAGCGGGTCAGTCAAGAGGTTATGCTGGAACGCAAGCAGGATTTTTTCCTGTGAGACAGGGGCCACTCCAATTACCTACTGGGTCATCCCCTGGCTGGCCTGGCACTGAAGCTAATGGAAATGGTGGAGTGGAGCAACTGAGGAGGGGTCAATGGGGTAACGCCTGTGATGATGCCAATGTACTGAGCAGCCTCGCAGGAAACATTGATAAGATGAGCATCGGCCAAGGTGGGGGCTCGCAAATTAGACCACCAGTTGCAGTTGGTCCAATCAATGCAAACGGCAACACAGTGAGGGGTCTTTCGGGGCCCCATACAAGTATGCAGTCTCCAAATTTGCAAGTGCCAGGCTCATCAGGGGCTTCTGGCAATCTCAACCATGTGCAGTCCCCTGGTTTGGGTGGTCCTTTTTCACCTGTATTTGCGCCTCCTGAATCGAAATTCAGTAAGGGTGGCTTAGTAAGAGTGCCTATTGAATCCACTTTGTGGAAGGGTCGGTGGACAACAGCAGCTACTGAGCATAATCGTGATAGTGTGATAAACCTTATGTACTCTGCTGCCTTTGAGGGTTTATTAGAGCGAGACTCACATACTGGCTGGTTGGTCAGCTCTTCAAAGAATATGATCAACCTGTGGGAGTGCATAGCACAGAAGAAGGGCACGGAGTCCCCACTACAGGTATTTTTTGTCCAATGGTTAGGGATGTGGTTGACCATCGGGTTGTGACATTTGTCTTTCATCTGTCTGCCCTGCATCGGTATGGTTGAGGTCTTCAGATGTGCTGTATACGTCCACTATGCAGCGGATTTCTATAACTGCAAATTGCTGACAGCTGCAGATGATGTATCGGCTTGTCATTCCTACCTGTTGTCTACCTAGCTATGATATTCGAAGAGGAGATTGTGTATACAGGCCAGCTAATTAGGCTCCGTTGGTGTGCAGTTAAGCCACTCACAGGCAACTGAGTTCATCATGGAGAGCATGGATATTGATCGTCTTTCTAATGTGATGATATCCATTGGTGCTAATCCTCGAGAAACTGGATTTTGCATTCCCATTCACAGCTTACGTGGGGAGACATTTTGTTCTTACAGTGTGCGTTAAACGTGCTCTCTTTGTTGTCCTTCAGTGATCCTGAGAAAACGGGTCTTGGGTGGTTTGTGATTTTTAGTTATGCACCTGATTTGTGGTCCTTTTGTTACCAGGGCATGATCCGGGTACCTGATAATGCCGGCATCAGCGCTCTCCGGAAGCAGGCTTCCAACCCTGGGTACTTGCATGCCATATCGCTCAGCTCTGCAGGTGGTCCTCTGCGGACGTCCTTAGCCGCAGCTGTTGGAGTAGATGTGCTGGTTTATGATCTCGGGGCGGTGACAACCAGCAACTCCCCATTATCACCTCCTCCACCTCCGAAGGCATACTGGAGAGCTCATGATGCTCCAATATCAGCCATACACCGCAGCTCTTTTGCCTGTGCTCTAGTGACAGGTGCTGCAGATGGAAGTATCCGATTGTGGGACATGAAATCGAAGCCCACTGCTCCTGCACGTCACTTCCAGCAACAGAAGCAAATTACAGGCTTATCTGTGCTTGATCAGGTGACACTGACTTCGTGCAGCGCAGATGGACTTGTTCATCTCTGGGATTTGAGGCAAACAAGCGGTGCCTTGCTCACCATCAACCCTGATGGAAGACCTGTGGTGAACATGAGTGCAAACCCAGGCACGGAAACAGTTGCCCTGACCACCCGGAAGGGTCTATATTGCTGGGAACTGTCTAAAGTGCCGGGTGGTAGCTCTTTGTTATCCCCTTTCACCCCGCTCCCCCCTGCGGGCCCGTGCACAGCTATGAAATGGAATGAGGATTTGATGGAGGTCTATGTTGCAAGTGTGGATGGCACAATCAGCGTCTTCGCCAAAGTGTGATGACCAAGGCATATGCTGTGGGTCGAGTACCCATGTTTCATCCTGTATTGGACTGATTGGATCAGCTGATTAGGTCCGTCACAATCTTATCTTTCACCGCTCCGGGAGTAATCTGGCGCACATTTTGCTCAAGTGAACATTCTGTTACGAGGAGTTGGGAGTTTGGAGAGCTTGGTGCTCAGGCTTAGGACCTCCCCCCGCCCCCCCTCCTCTCCTTTTCGGGGTTGAACCGTTGAGAATTATCCTTCATAAATTGGACGGAAGTTAACCCATTCCTCAATGGATAGGTGCCTGCCTAGGCTACCCCTTCAAATTGTACGTGGAAGCTTTTTTTTCAGGTACTACAAGTCTCTGCCCCAAGAAATTTATGTAGGTAGTGTCTATTCATTTGGATAAAGGGGTTTTGCTAGATGTCGTTCTCACTTTAGGGCAAAGCACATACAGCCCTTTATTCATTCATCGCTGAAATTCAGCACGGTCTGAATACCCTATCCAAGATTTTTCAAAATTCTTCGACCACTTTGCAAAATAGACTTGTAATACATAACCTTGTGATCCCTAGTGATGATACCAACGGGCTGCTTGCAAGAGCGACCTTGGCGATTTGTACTATATGCATATACAGTCGCTTTGTCGGTAGCTTTTGTCTGTTGTAGCTTTAGTATGTTGTGTAGGTGGGGTAGGACAAGAAGCACAATAACATTTGAAGCGGCTAAACATATGAAGCCGCTTCCGAGAAAATGAAAGTCTCTTGTGCAAAACTAAGTCACATCTTTCAACACGTTTACGATTTCTGTCAGTGGGTATTAAAAATATTTTTTTTTACTTTGGGGTTTTTTAATCGAGGGACGTATCTAGTCATGGTATGCCGGCATCCAACCATGTAGGTGTGGTGGTAGGTATGGCGGTCGGGCGCCGGCATGCCCAATGTAGCTATAGTGGTGGAGCACTAACATGCCCAGCAGTATAGGTATGGTAGTAGGCATTCTGGTGGGGCGCCGACATGCCCAGCCGTGTAGGTATGGTGGTAGGTATGGTGGTGGGGCGCCACCATGCCCTGTCGTGTAGGTATGGTGGTGGAGCGTCGGCATGCCCAACCGTGTAAGTATGGTGGTGGAGCGCCGACATGCCCAGCCATGTAGGTATGGTGGTAGTTATGGTGGTGGAGCGCCGGCATGCCCGTGCCCTAAAAGAAACCCTAGTTCAGTAAGTTTTGATTCCACTTGTGATTCGCACTTGAGACCTCCAGTTTCCAACCTCGAGAACTTACCACTTCACCAAACAACAATAACAATAACAAATTTATTTATGTCCATGGAGGATGGAAGGACTATCATGGGACAGAGACAATACACCGTGAAACACGGCGTACACATACGTACGTCTGAACTAGAGGGAGACAGTTTGAGATGAGGCAAAAAAAGAGGGAAAGCTTTAAGAAGGAGAAAAGAGGAAAAAATCTATAGAGTCCAACTGTCTGTAATTAAGAAGCTCGAGACAAGACCGGTGAGCTTATGACCCGGACAAGGAAACGAGTGTGCGCAAGGTAAAACCAGCACACTCGAAAAGAAGATTATAACGAGCCCGAATAGGAGCATAGGCAAGGCAATAGAAAAGGAAGTGCGATTCAGACTCAATGCCGAGGGAGCAGAGCTTGCAAATATGAGCATCCAGAGGAGGCGCAGGCTTCAGCCAGCAGTCGGTCTCGATTCGGAGGTGATGGGAGCTAAACACGGAATTAACCAATGAGGGTGCGGAGCTTGAAGGAGAGAGGAGAACTGAGGTAACGAGGTAAAGCAGGGAAACTAGAGGGGCGATTGACATGAAACTCCTCCTTGTAGAAATAGAGTCTGGGCGTTAGAGGAGGGGCAGATGAGAGGAGGTACCAAGTGAGACGAAAGTATCTTAATTTTAGGTCCCGTCGGATGAGGTGTATGGGAGGGAGGTGAGAAAGAGGAAGCTGGGAGTGAGGAGTAGGCCAAGCTGGAAGCCTAAAAGGTTCAAACTCAAGCCTGTTAAGCCAAACAGCGGCCTGGGAGATGCTTGAGAGTCACTGTTGAGCCAAACCAAGCGGGAAGACCTGTAGGCAAGGAGATGATAGGGAGGAGGGCTGGGGTGGCAATGTCGAGGAGGTGGAGGTGGTAAAGGAAACAAGACAGGCGAAAGAGGCCATCAAGCTTACACCTTAGCCCAAGAGGAAGAGGAGAGACTCAGGGCCCATATTTTAGTGCTAAACAAAGTGGAGGATATTACAAGTGTGTTGAAAAGTTGCTTTCGAAGGTTGATATCTTGAATATTCATCCTATATAAAGCACGATGCGAGAACCTGGCAGAACCCATCCCCTTGGTAGTAGGGAAGAGGTAGAAAAAGTCCATTGAACTTGGGACAAAAATCGTGACACTCGTGCGTATAGGAGCGGACCATCTCCACCTCTTGACCATCGTAATAGAATTTGCAATCACCCTCGTAATCCTTAGAATTAAACAACATGATCTTGGTCTTGCAGATTGACGGTGAGACCCTTGGTTTTGCAAAGTTAGAAAGCACTTGGACTTGCTTATCAGAAAATGCAAAATAACACAATATCACCCACACATAAAGGCTAGGAATATTCTTGAGGAAGAGGCAGCGCCGGGATCAAGAAAAAGTCGAAGCCACTCTTCAAGCTCGTCAATATACAACCCAAAAAGATTTGAGGACAAAGGATCATCCTCACGGACGCCTAGATGGATGGGAATCTAGCGAGTAGATGCGAGCATAAACCCGCTTGAGAGAAGAGTAGAAGCATGCTATAAATGGGAAGGCATCTCAAGAGATTTTTTTTCAAAATTCTTGACCACTTTGCAAAATAGACTTGTAATACATAACCTTGTGATCCCTAGTGATGATACCAACGGGCTGCTTGCAAGAGCGACCTTGGCGATTTGTACTATATGCATATACAATGCTTTGTAGCTTTTATGCATTGTAGCTTTAGTATGTTGTGTAGGTGGGGTAGGACAAGAAGCACAATAACATTTGAAGCGGCTAAACATATGAAGCCGCTTAGAAAATGAAAGTCTCTTGTGCAAAACTAAGTCACATCTTTCAACACGTTCGATTTTAGGTGGGGTATTAAAAATATTTTTTACTTTGGGGTTTTTAATCGAGGACGTATCTAGTCATGGTATGCCGGCATCCAACCATGTAGGTGTGGTGGTAGGTATGGTGGTGGAGCACTAACATGCCCAATGTAGCTATAGTGGTGGAGCACTAACATGCCCATGTAGGTATGGTAGTAAACGATACGGTGGGCGCCACCATGCCTGTCGTGTGGGTATGGTGGTAGGTATGGTGGTGGGCGCCACCATGCCTGTCGTGTGGGTATGGTGGTGGGCGTCGGCATGCCCAACTGTAAGTATGGTGGTGGGCGTCGGCATGCCCGCCCATGTAGGTATGGTGGTAGTTATGGTGGTGGAGCGCCGCATGCCCGTGCCCTAAAAGAAACCCTAGTTCGATGGTTTTGATTCCACTTGTGATTCGCGAGACCTCCAGTTTCCAACCTCGAACTTACCACTTCACCAAACAACAATAATAATAAATTTATTTATGTCCATGGAGGATGGAAGGACTATCATGGGACAGAGACAATACACCGTGAAACACGGCGTACACATACGTACGTCTGAACTAGAGGGAGACAGTTTGAGATGAGGCAAAAAAAGAGGGAAAGCTTTAAGAAGGAGAAAAGAGGAAAAAAATCTATAGAGAGTCCAACCGGGTCTGCCGATAATTAAGAAGCTCAGAGACAAGACCAGTGAGCTTATGACCAGACAAGGAAACGAGTGTGCGCAAGGTAAAACCAGCACACTCGAAAAGAAGATTATAACGAGCCCGAATAGGAGCATAGGCAAGGCAATAGAAAAGGAAGTGCGATTCAGACTCAATGCCGAGGGAGCAGAGCTTGCAAATATGAGCATCCAGAGGAGGCGCAGGCTTCAGCCAGCAGTCGGTCTCGATTCGGAGGTGATGGGAGCTAAACAGGTTAACCAATGAGGTGCGGAGCTTGAAGGAGAGGCGGGAGTAGCGAGGGGAAACTAGAGGCGATTGACATGAAACTCCTCCTTGTAGAAATAGAGTGCAGGCGTTAGAGGAGGCGGATGAGAGGAGGTACCAAGTGAGGCAAGTATCTTAATTTTAGGTCCGTCGGATGAGGTGTATGGGAGGAGGTGAGAAGAGGAAGGCGGGAGTGAGGAGTAGGCCAAGTGGAAGCCTAAAGGTTCAAACTCAAGCTGTTAAGCCAAGCAGTGACTGGAGATGCTTGAGAGTCACTTTGAGCCAAACCAAGCGGGAAGACACAGCAAGGAGATGATAGGGAGGAGGGCTGGGGTGGCAATGTCGAGGAGGTGGAGGTGGTAAAGGAAACAAGACAGGCGAAAGAGGCCATCAAGCTTACACCTTAGCCCAAGAGGAAGAGGAGAGACTCAGGGCCCATATTTTAGTGCTAAACAAAGTGGAGGATATTACAAGTGTGTTGAAAAGTTGCTTTCGAAGGTTGATATCTTGAATATTCATCCTATATAAAGCACGATGCAGGGCACTGGCAGAACCCATCCCCTTGGTAGTAGGGAAGAGGTAGAAAAAGTCCAGTTGAACTTGGGACAAAAAATCGTGACACTCAGGTACGTATAGGAGCGGACCATCTCCACCTCTTGACCATCGTAATAGAATTTGCAATCACCCTCGTAATCCTTAGAATTAAACAACATGATCTTGGTCTTGCAGAGATTGACAGTGAGACCCTTGGTTTTGCAAAAGTTAGAAAGCACTTGGACTTGCTGCTGCAAGCCCTCCGGGAAATGCAAAAATAACACAATATCACCCACACATAAAAGGCTAGGAATATTCTTGAGGAAGAGACGAGCGCCAGGATCAGCAAAAGTCAGAAGCCACTCTTCAAGCTCGTCAATATACAACCCAAAAAGATTTGAGGACAAAGGATCATCCTCACGGACGCCTAGATGGATGGGAATCTAGCGAGTAGATGCGAGCATAAACCCGGCTGTAGAGAAGAGTAGAAGCATGCTATAAATGGGAAGGCATCTCAAGAGATTTTAGCCTGTCAAATAGCTTGTTCAATGGCAAAGAGTTGAAAGCCCTAAAAAATCCACAAAGCAGCAATAGACATGCTTCTTATGATGTCCAGTCTCATTAGTAATAGCCCGGAGGGTAAATATATTGTCCAAAGTATTCCGACCAGGATGGAAACCCGTTTGGCTGCGGGCATGCACCTTAGCCTCCTCAACCCACGAGGAAGTGAGAATCTTCAAGCAAAAGCTAAAAATCTTAGCATTTAGAGACTCCACATTCATAAATCTGTAGTTAGAAGGGAGGCAAGGATTGCCGGCTTTAAGAATGGAATGCATATCATTCTCATGCCAGGTAGCAGAGAAACCAAGAGGAAGAGCGTCGTTAAATAGAGTGGCAAGGTGAGAAGAAAGAGAGACAAGATCAGCAAAATGGGCGCAAAGTAAGATGTAATTGAGAGCGCATGCGTTTACAATCAGCATCAAACCAAGGATGGCGGGGGGGCCTACTAGTTGTGGGGAGGGTGGCAAAATTAGAAAGGGAAAGTAGAGCAAGCGAGAGAGGATAGCGGTGGAGGCAGGCAGAAAGAAAAGGGAGCTGGGGGGTGGGGAAGCGGGGCGGGAGGGTGGAACTAAGGGAGGAATAGAGAGTGCGGGAGAATTGGAGAGCAAGTTCATGGGAAAAGGTGAAACTGGTGGTGAGACCATGTGTGGGAGAAAAAGGAGGAGGGGAGAGGGTGGAAAAGGTACGGAGATCCAAACAGTCAGTAGCATGGTCAAACTCCACCCAAAGATGTTGAGCCCCTTTACACCATCAGCAAGATTGAGCATTTGGGGAGGACTGCGGCAAATCTGGACTCATGCGACATCAAGGCGCCCCAAAATGAGGCGCCGTTAGCGCGTAGCGAGGCAGGGCGTGTCGTGGAAAACAACCAGCTGACCAAAACCCTCACCTCTACACTCTTGTCATACAACAGTTCTGCAGGAATACTATCATGCTAGTTCAACAGCACACTTCAGCCACTCTTCAACCAATTCACACATAAAATGGAGCTCAATGTTGGCATCTCAAGAGAAAAGCAAATCTACATCATCAAAAGAAGGTCGAAACAAAACAAACGATCGGATCACAACACGAGTCTCTGTAATGCGATTCTCAGCTGAGTCTCGTTTGGGGTTGGCAGTTCATCGTCGCAGCAAGCAATGCCAGCAATCACTTTCAAGTGTTCACTCAAGCATAGCAGCAAACTCAGATTGTCTCAAAAGTTGATGTGATTCATTGTGGCTACCATAACCAGCTGCTTGCGCAAAGAAGACTCTAACAACCACCTACCGCCTTGCTCTCCTGCGCTTTTATCATCAGGTCCAAGCTCCCACGCATGCAGATCCACATCATGACCGCTCATCTTGCTCCCGCTCCCACGTCCATGACTGAGTGCAGCGATTTTGACCCGTCACGTCTTCTAACCCTAATTGTGAATAAGCTGCATTCGCTTATTCATCACAGCAGGCTCTCTACCTAAACAACCATGCTTATCTATATGCTCTTCAGTTGTACTTGGCAATTACCCGATGTGTAAGGACTATGGCATGACACGCGGCATGCTTGCCCCTCCGATTTTCTTCCACGACAACCTTGCAACAGGTCGTTCGTGAGGCCACGCACACAATCCGCAGCGCGCGCGTGCGCGGTGAATCTGCCACGCGCGTCGCGGCACTACTATCGCGTGCATCCGATGCACGCTGCGCGCGCACACAGGCGCACACAACGTGTGCCCTCCTTGCCGCCATAGCCACCAACTTTGGTGGTTGGTGGCCCACGAGTCAGCGAAGGAGAGGAATGGGGGCCAAACGTTTGGCCCCCGCTTCACTTAAGTTTTGGTTATCCTTTTTTTCTGTATTTTTTATTTCAAAAAATGTTTAAGTGGCTTTTATCCTTAGCCAGGCCTGCAGAAGGCACACAAATGTGATGACATCGGATGCCGCCATGCCCTCTTGTTGCATCGCTCTGTTGCTGCAGGGATACAAGAGCATCATGCAAATTAAAAGGATAATGCCAGGTACTTGCGAGAAGGATTGGAGAAGCTGGAAAGATTTGACATCTTATCCAAGCCCGTTGGAGTGCCTCTTGTAGCCTTCGCCCTGAAGGATAAGAGCAGATTTAATGAATACCAGATATCCGACCACTTGTGAATGTATGGCTGGATCCTTCCAGCTTACTTCACCATGGCCCCAAATGCTCAGGAAGTGAGTCTGCTACGTACACTGGTGAGAGAGGACTTCAGCCGGCAGTTTATGGATAGACTTGTGGGCAACATCCTGAAGGCTCTGGAGTATCTGGAAAAGTCAGTACCTGTAGTGGAGAGGAGCGCCTTCGAGAGGAGAGCCTCTTCCTTCTCCTCGCGCTTGCAGCCGCTCGATCTACCAAGTTACTCCCCAAAATGCACAAACCCTGGCTAACCTGGTTAGCCAGGGTTTTGGAAGTACATGCAAAAACTGACCTGGTCCCTTGGTTGTGACCTATCTCGATGATCGCCAAGTGTCTTCCTCGACGGTCCCGATGGCCTGGCTCCTTCTGCTCCGTACAACTCTACTATTTCTAGCTGGCATGCATATATTGATGAGAATCATACGCTTGCTACAAAGTGTTTGTAGCATTGATTATAATAGAAAGTACATGCCTTTATACAGGCAAGGTCGTTAGGAGGTTCGAACCATAAGTGGTTGTAACCAATACAACCAATATAACAACTAACTACCTAAATAACTAAATAAAAAAACTACCTAGTGCCCTATAATTGATTAATGCTTAATTCTAGGTGCCCTAGTGAATAATGCCTATTAGGTATATATTTCATCACTCCCACTCACTATGAACTGGGGTGAGGTGATAGAGTATTTTTCTAGCTTCAAAATGAACTATAATAGATCTAAAATAGTAACCTAGTCCTTAACTTAAAAGAATTAATGTGGAAGGCAGCTACCCGCACTAGGAAGGCAGCTACCCGCACAGATTGTGAAACAAGGGCTTCTAATGGACATGGTTGTAGCTGGCAGTTTGATTAACATGTATGGTAAGTGTGGGAGCATGGTGGATGCACATCATGTGTTCGATGTGTTGCCTAAAAGAAACGTCATCATCTGGCACTAATTGCCGGCTACACCTCTTAAGACGGACCGCGGTCTTGACTTGGTCAGAATGAGCGGGATGGAGTCACCAAAGGGCATCACATTCTTTAGCATCTTGTGACGTACAATCATGCGGGTCTAGTGAAGAAGGGGTGGGAGCAGTTTGAGGCCATAAGCAGACACCATGGCATCACTCCCACAGTGGACCACTACACATGCATGGTGGATCTCCTGGGTTGTGCAGCACACCTACACAAAGCACTAGCCTTGGTGAGATCAATGCCTGTATGTGCTAATGCTGATATATGACACACTCTGTTGTATGCTTGTTGAAAGTGGAGCAACGTGGATGTGAGATGCCAAGCCTTCAAGGAAGCCTTGAAGCTAGAGAAGAAAGATGCTGCAGCATACGAGCTGATGTCGAACATATACACTGTTGTCCAGATGTTGAAACAGGCAGAGGAGATGCATGACAACCTCAGGATTACATCATTTGGTATAGCTGTTTTTTTTTACACAATTTCTTTCATTGACGAGTCTTCTTAAACTGGCCAAAGAGATTGCCTTGAGCAGAGACGTCTCAAACAACCTGCTAGATGGGACCTTCCTAGCTACCCTCGTGAGCAATTTAGGATCAAAATTCAGGTTGGTTGGTGTGTTTGTGGCTAGCAGTCTAGTGAACATGTATGCAAAGTGTGGCAGCTTGGAGGCTCCTCAAAGAGTTTTTGAAGGACTTGATGGGAAAAGTGTAGTAAATTGGAACTCTGTAATTGCAGGGTATTCCCAGCAGGGCATGGGTCATGAAAAGCCCTCCGTCTCTACATCGCTATGCAGGAAGCACGCAAGGCTGTACCCGATTTGGTAACATTTGTGTGCCTCCGAACACCTCTCCGCCTAGTGAGAGCCGGATCAGGAGAGGAACATCTCCCTCCATAAACTAAATGCTCCCCATCCCCCCACGCCCACCACTCGCTTTCAGGTCTTCGATCTCCGCACCATGGACCCAAGGCCATATTTTCAGTTCATAGAATTCGCTCTGATATCATGTTGAATCATGCGGCCGGCTCCCAGCGCATGCATCAGGGGAGGATGACGGGCAATGGTTATGGGACATAGAGGGCACCGAAGACCTGAAGAAGCGGGTTGCATGGCAGCACAAGTTGCCACCATTACTTACTACTTACAGCCCACCCCCCCTAAGTGGGACTTGTTCGAAGTGCCTTTAGAGGTTCCATTAAGGAGGTGTCCCGATTAGATTTTTCTCCATTTATAAAATAAGAAAATGATTATAAATTCAAAAAATAAAAAAATATCCAAATAAAGAAAATTTCAATTTTTGATTGATAGGTTTCACTAAAAATAATTTTTACAACTTCTCTACATAGTTGCTTGAAAGCTAGCACTCTCTCTAAGCAGTATTAAAAAACCTCCACCTATCATAAAGAACAAAGCTTAGCTTAGGAGTCTTCAATCACACCTAAAAGTCTATTGTGCTATGAAATAATTGACAATATACCTTTGCTCTCGCGATACTTTGAGATGATGACTAATCACGTGTTTCTCAAATATATTGAGCAACGCCAAAGAGTCTGTAGTGTCGTGTGGCATTTGTATCAGATAAGTTCTTGCTGCCTCCAAACCTTTGATGGCATCTTCCATAGTTTGTCGTGGTAGGGGTGGCATTGTCGCTACTTCCTCTTCAATATTTTCGGCAAGCTCCTCTCAATAGCCCGAGGGAATAGTGAATCTCATATTTCATATTTTGTGGGAACTTCATATTTTGTGGGAACAAATATTATCTCCACATTTTCATGCTGCTCAAAGTGACATACTCTTCAGCAGTCAACATCTGTTGATGCCATGTGCTTAGAAGTTAATAATGCCGACCTACCCAATGCCTATTGCAGATCCAATATTTGGGTATCCAACGAATTGGTATGAAATGAAGGATCCTGTTTAGGATCCTCTAGATCATATGATGGCATTGCATTTAAGTCTAAATCCTCACGCACCTTTTCATGCACATTTTTAATATGGTATTTCATATCTATTCAATTTTTTTCCTTGGAAAATCTCATTTAGGGAGGTGAAACTAAGATGAATGTATGTTTCAAAAGGTCTCAATTACCATTTAAGAGAAAGTCCCAGTTTTTACACTGTAAACTAAAGGGAGTAGGATCGGAGGTTCCCTTTACAGAGTTCTCAAATAGGGGGCCGACAGTAACACCCCTCAACTGTGACCCGATGAGGAAGCGTCAAGTCTTGGCTTCCCAGTGTCTAGGACCTCGCCAATTCACTCCACAAGAGACTTGCACGATTCTCAACGCTCTCAACCTCACGACACGGACTAGGCTCCAAGTAGCCCGTCCATCGACGACTCGCAGCCACCTCCTCGAGGTCTTGCTCTTTATTACAAGAATACAACGATGGAATCGGCTATCTACGCTGGCGGCTCACGCCTTGATTCCATGACAAGCTCACTAGCTAGCTCTCCACGCTCTCTCAACACAAGGCTTGCAGGCGCACTCTGCTCTCTCAAAGAGTGAGTCCCACTTGTAACTTGTTCCTCAAAGCCCTTGCTCTAGCCCTTATATATCCATGACTGACCTTAACTAGGCTTAAATCTAGGGATTCTTACGGACCACTAATCACTAAGAGTCCTCTCTAGGCAGCTCTTCATTTGTGGCTGTAATTCCTCTCTAACAAGAGATTGCATGAAGCATGCAACACATGCATCTTCTTAACACTACTAACTTAGCTTTTACCTTTTCAACTTTTCACCTTTCTACCTTGTTTCACCAGTGCCGTTACTCTCTCCCCCGGGAAGATGTCATTGTCCTCAATGACCTCCGATTATAACGCGAGATCATCCATGATCCTTGTTGCACATCTTCAAGTGAAACCCACAGGATGCATAACCACGAAGCCTTACCAGATACTCTGGTACATTACCACGGACAGCAGGCGCTTCTCTCTCTGCCAGGAATTCAACAATCTCCCGCAGACCATGATTGTGTTGAACCAGGATGACATAATCCTTCTGTTCATATCTTCATTCTCTTTCGAAATCACAAATGGTTTCAGCAAAGAGACATGAAACACATTATGAGAGAAGATCCATTCAGGCAGCTGTAGTTTGTAAGCCACATTTCCAATGCGCTTCAGAACTACGAAAGGTCCTCCATACTTAGGCCTTAACTTTGAGGTCGCCTTGTGGTAGTGGGAAATTCTTCAATTTCACCCACACCTTGTCTCCTACTTGAAACTCGCCTCTTGCACATGCTGTCAAAACTTCTTTTGCTGTCACGAGCCTTGGCCAATATCTTCTTAGCAACTTCATGCACGGCCCTTAAGCTCAATGAATTCACGTGGTTCTCTTCTTTTGTCTCAAACACGCTAGCATTCAACATGGAAACTACGTCCATTGCTTCGTTACATCATCGAAAGGTGTGTAGCCGTGGAGCTATATGCATGTTATTATAACAAAATTACGCATCCTCAAGATGATTACTCCGGTCTGTTGGTCCATCATACATAGTGTCGTAAGTATTCTTCTTGGATTGTTCACCCTCTCTGTTGATCCATCTGTATCGTGGTGGTGTGCTCATACATAATTGCACTCCTAAGCTCTTCATAAGTTGCCAAAACTCTGCGATAAATGGATCTCATCACTCTGCATAGGTCCATGTAACACATATACATGCTTCTTGAACACCTGAGCAACTTCAGAAGCTTTCACTCGCTTCTTCGTAGGGATGAAGTGTGCTTGCTTGCTAAATCTATCAACCACTGTCATGATAGTTGTGTCCATTACTGGCTGGCAATGGCATAATGAAATCCACTGATATACTTTTCCAAGGCCCACTTGGAATAGACAGGGGCTGCAACAAACCTCGCGGATTTGACTTCTCTACCTTATCCTGCTGACAGTCTACACAAGACTTAACATACTCAACAATATGCTTGTACATTCCAGGCCAGTAAAACAGCTTTCTCAACTTCTCATAAGTTGGGTCAATCCCTCTATGACCTGCACTTAACACATCATGACACTCTCTGCAAGCAACTTCTTTCTTAACTCTTGAGAATCACGAATCACAATCCTGTTTTTCTTGAACATCAACAAGCCATGCATAAGCTTACACTTAGATCCGGTTGCTCCACTTCATTGATCCAATCTGTACTAATGGATCTCGCAGATAAGCTTCCTTGATCTGCGTGTGAGTGTCCTTGGCTCAATCACCATCTGTTGCGGCTAGCTTAGGCCTCTTGATAAGCGGTTATCAAACTTAAACTCGCTTGCGACTCAAAGCATCCGCCACGAGATTCTCCTTCCGGCTTGTACTTGATAGACACATCATACATTGCTAGGAAATCTTGCCATCTAGCTGTCTTGCGCTTAGTCGCGGTGATTTGTAAAGAAGCTCGTGCTTACATTGTCTGTATACGGCAAAAGATCTTCCTAGAAGATAATGTCTCCAAATCTTGAGACAATTGATGATGTGATCATCTCCTTTTCATAAGTGGGTACTTCCTTTTCATGTTCATGCAACTTCCTTGATTCGTAAGCCAAGCCTACCTTCTTGCATGAGCACTCCGCCAATTGCAATATCGACGCATCGATATACTTCTATATCCTTCTTTGGATCATAGATTGCCAATCTTGGGTAGTCTTGAGTTTCAACTTGACTCGAATGCCCTCGACATTCATCATCCCACTTCCAAGCCTTCGCCTTCTTCAAGAGATCGATTAATGGGGCGTTCTTGGCAAACATCGGTACAAATCTTACACGCTAGCCAATCCCAAAACATACGCACCTCGTGCACATTCGTTGGCGGCCAACTCAGTATGGCCTTTACCTTATCGGGATCCATCCCGATACCATCCGCAGAGACAATGAATCCTAGGAAGTCTATCTCTTCCTTAACAAAGTCACACTTTGTTATAGCTAAGAACAAAGAATTTGCTCTTAACCTTTCTAACACTTTCCTCAAGTGTTGGACATGCTCTTCAAGGTAGAACGTATATCATGATGTCATCCAAGTATATCACAACACACTCATCCAGCGGATCTCGAATATAGTATTCATGAGAGTCTCAAACGTGGTGCATTAGTGAGTCCAAATGGCATGACAAGGAACTCAAAAGATCCATACCTTGTTCTACAAGCGGTCTTGTATTCATGTCCTTCTGCGATGCGAATCGGTAATAGCACGCCATTAGATCCACTTGGTGAAATACTTAGCACCTCTCAATCATCAACAAGTCATCCATCCTTGGCAAAGGATAAGAATTCTTCTTGTTATCGATTGAGTGCTCGTAATCCAAGCATAATCTCAATCCTCCATTCTTCTTGCGTGAACAACAGGCGCACCAAATGGGGACTTTGAGATTCTCACATAGCCCTTGGCTAGCGAGTTAGACATCATCTCTTGACTCTTGTAGCTCATCCTGCGATAATCTATATGGCGCTCTTGAAGGCGGTGTACTTCACGGCTTGAGATCAATCTCATGATCTACAATTCTTCTAGGAGGTAAAGGAGGCAACTCATCGGGCATCAAGTCCTTGAACTCATTCAAGACACTGCACTTCCTTGGAATCTTTTGCTCACGAGACTCCATCTCAAGACCATCTTCTAGTCCTTGCAGACAAGTAAAAGAGTTCCTCTCCATCCTTTACACAACATTTGAGCTCTTTCTTAGAGATGATATCATCAATGTTGTCTCCAAGCCTCTGCTTGAGGCGCACAACTCACTTTGTGCTCTTCATCTCCTAAGATCTGTATGGTGCGTGAGTCCACGTTCACACATACCTTGTTGGCCTTCATCCATTCTAAGCCCAAGATGATTTCATGATCATCCATATCTACAATGAAGCTCACGCTCCATTCCAATTCCCTATCTGCAGCGGCACTTCTTGCAATTCACCTTTGTGTTGCAACATTCCTTTAGCTTGTTTCACTCTACATGGCTCGGATGTACTAGCCCATGTCAAACCAAGCTTGCTTGCCTTGCTAGGAGAAATGAAATTATGTGTTCTAAGTCAAGCAACATCCTCGCTCGCTCCATTTATACATCCATGTATGTACATGAGCTCTCCACCCGCCCTCCGAATAGTGCTGTCCTCAGCACTCTGAGACTCACCACATGCAGCCTTCGCAACATGTGGCCGATCCCGTCACTTGGGATCCTCGGATCCGCCACTCCGTAATCCCGAGTCTTGGTGTGGATCTCCTTCACTACGTTGAGAGTCTGACATTCGGGCATTCATTTGCATAATGTCCGGCTCTCCACATGAGTAGCATACTCCTTTTCGAGAACCCATCTTGTTCTCGAGCTCCATGACCTCTGCGCTCCTCGATTTCTTCATGAAATTTCCTCTTGAATTGCCTCTTGCAATTCCATTTCCGTGTCCTTAGCTCCTCTGCACTACTAGAGCTTCCTCTAGTGGGCATCACCACCAGTCGCCTCGAAATCTTCCGGAGGAGTTGGATGTACTAGAATGGAAAGTATCGGATGGCATCTGCTGCTGTAATGGCCTCTGCCAATGTAGTTGGACTATGCAACTCAATTACATTAGCAATCCTTCAAACCACCATGAAGCGATGCGGTTTGTCATCTTCACTCATGGTAGTGCGATTGCATGACTTCGAAGGTACTTACATAATCTCGTCTGATGCTTGCTTGATATTGTCAAGTCTGTCTAGGCGAAGCATTCGCAGTTGGGCGCTTCTTGAGGGCTTCTTTGAAGGATGCCCGATGCAGTGATGGTATGTGCTCGGTTACCACAGGCAACATTAGCACCATAACCGCCACGGACCAAAGCATAGCCCTTTAAGAAATTGCCAGCAGTACCTAAGTAGTACTCGGCTCAACACGGATGAGGCGAGATAAGTCTCAATAGAATAGATCCAAGAATCAATGACTTGCGGATCTCTTTCTCCCTCATACTTATCGGTAGGGCTAGCTTCATGCTCGATTTGGAGCCACTTTGAAGATGCTGAATTCGGAAGATTTCTTGTTGTTCTTCCGCATCTTCGCCTTGTTGGTATGGGCTCTGGATTACCTTTGTCTTCTTCCTTGAAGTCATTACATCGTCAAGACACGGAAGAACTTGATAAAGTACTTCCACCATCCGTTCTTCAGTCCTCGACTTCTCTCGATGGGCTGCTGTGCTCTCGGTAGCTCTCACTTCCTCTTGTTCGACGATGATGAATCTTGAGCGGTTGAGGCGGATGATCGGCGGAGGCTGCTTCTTGACCTCTCCTTACGCTTCTCATTGACCATCTTGTGCACTCTCTAGTCACTCGGAGGAATGGACTACGCTCGATACCACTCAAGTAACACCCCTCACTGCGCGGCCCGGTGGGAAGCGTCAAGTCTTGGCTTCCGGTCTAGGACCTCGCCAATTCACTCCACAAGAGACTTGCACGATTCTCAACGCTCTCAACCTCACAACACGGACTAGGCTCCAAGTAGCCCGCCGTCCATGACGACTCGCAGCCACCTCCTCGAGGTCTTGCTCTTTATTACAAGAATACAACGATGGAATCGGCTATCTCGCCCAGCTCGCCCTTGATTCCATGACAAGCTCACTAGCTAGCTCTCCACTCTCTCAACACAAGGCTTGCAGGCGCTCTGCTCTCTCAAAGAGTGAGTCCACGTTCACACATACCTTGTTGGCCTTCATCCATTCTAAGCCCAAGATGATTTCATGATCATCCATATCTACAACTGAAGCTCACCGCTCCATTCCAATTCCCTATCTGCAGGCACTTCTTGCAATTCACCTTTGTGTTGCAACATTCCTTTAGCTTGTTTCACTCTACATGGCTCGGATGTACTAGCCCATGTCAAACCAAGCTTGCTTGCCTTGCTAGGAGAAATGAAATTATGTGTTCTAAGTCAAGCAACATCCTCGCTCCATTTATACATCCATGTATGTACATGAGCTCTCCACCCGCCCTCCGAATAGTCTGTCCTCGGCACTGAGACTCACCACATGCGCCTTCGCAACATGTGGCCGATCCGTCACTTGGGATCCTCGGATCCGCCGTAATCCACGAGTCTTGGTGTGGATCTCCTTCGCTACGTTGAGAGTCTTTTCGATTCGGGCATTCATTTGCATAATGTCCGGCTCTCCACATGAGTAGCATACTCCTTTTCGAGAACCCATCTTGTTCTCGAGCTCCGCCTCTGCGCTCCTCGATTTCTTCCGCTGAAATTTCCTCTTGAATTGCCTCTTGCAATTCCATTTCCGCCTGTCCTTAGCTCCTCTGCACTACTAGAGCTTCCTCTAGTGGGCATACCACCACTCGCCTCGAAATCTTCCGGAGGAGTTGGATGTACTAGAATGGAAAGTATCGGATGGCATCTGCTGTAATGGCCTCCGCCAATGTAGTTGGACTACGCAACTCAATTACATTAGCAGCCCAATCCTTCAAACCACCATGAAGCGATGCGGTTTGTCATCTTCACTCATAGGTATGCTTCAAGGTACTTACATAATCTGCACTTGTTTGCTTGATATTGTCAAGTGCACTTAGACGCGAAGCATTCGCAGTTGGAACCGCTTCTTGAGGGCTTCTTTGAAGGATGCCCACTGTGATGGTATGTGCTCGGTTACCACAGGCAACATTAGCACCATAACCGCCACGGACCAAAGCATAGCCCTTTAAGAAATTGCCAACAAGACTAAGTAGTACTCGGCTCAACACCGATGAGGCGAGATAAGTCTCAATAGAATAGATCCAAGAATCAATGACTTGCATCTCTTTCTCCCTCATACTTATCTGGTAGGGCTAGCTTCATGCTCGATTTGGAGCCACTTTGAAGATGCTGAATTCGGAAGATTTCTTGTTGTTCTTCCGCATCTTCGCCTTGTTGAGTGTGGCCTGGATTCGCTTTGTCTTCTTCCTTGAAGTCATTACATCGTCAAGACACCGGAAGAACTTGATAAAGTACTTCCACCATCCGTTCTTCAGTCCTCGACTTCTCTCGATGGGCTGCTGTGCTCTCGGTAGCTCTCACTTCCTCTTGTTCCGACGATGATGAATCTTGAGCGGTTGAGGCGGATGATCGGCGGAGGCTGCTTCTTGACCTCTCCTTACGCTTCTCATTGACCATCTTGTGCACTCTCTAGTCACTCGGAGGAATGGACTACGCTCGATACCACTCAACCTCACAACACGGATGAGGCGTCAAGTCTTGGCTTCCAGTCTAGGACCTCGCCAATTCACTCCACAAGAGACTTGCACGATTCTCAACGCCTCAACCTCACAACACGGACTAGGCTCCAAGTAGCCCGCCGCTGATCGACGACTCGCAGCCACCTCCTCGAGGTCTTGCTCTTTATTACAAGAATACAACGATGGAATCGGCTATCTCGCCCAGCTCGCCCTTGATTCCATGACAAGCTCACGCCCTTGATTCCATGACAAGCTCACTAGCTAGCTCTCCACTCTCTCAACACAAGGCTTGCAGGCGCTCTGCTCTCTCAAGAGTGAGTCCCACTTGTAACTTGTTCCTCAAAGCCCTTGCTCTAGCCCTTATATATCCAGCTGACCTTAACTAGGCATGTTAAATCTAGGGATTCTTACGGACCACTAATCACTAAGAGTCCTCTCTAGGCAGCTCTTCATTTGTGGCTGTAGCAATTCCTCTCTAACAAGAGATTGCATGAAGCATGCAACACATGCATCTTCTTAACAGGGCAGCTACTAACTTAGCTTTTTACCTTTTTCAACTTTTCACCTTTCTACCTTATTTCACCAGTGCCGTTACTCCGACTGTACTTTGTGGACTCTAGGTTCTTAACCTCTGCCTAAATAATCCATGATGAGCTACAAGTTTTTCCAATCGCCTCGTTCGAGTGACAACAAAGCGGGCCCCAAGCTGTGACCAACTTTGTTTCGGGCGTAGGGTAATGGCGGTGTTGGAGGATGCGCCCGGTGTGCTGGTAGAGTGGGCACCGATCTACCTGGGAGCTCTTGCGCTTGTTCATGTGGCTGCGCTGGTATGTTTCTCCCATCCGCCGAATTCTCATTCCTTGCTTGTGCTCACTGACCTACTGGTGGCTGGTGTGATGGCAGGCCTTTTGGATCTTCAGCCTTCTGAATGACAAGGCGCCAGCCCGGCGGAAGGTGAACTGATGGCCGTGGAGCCGGAAAGGACACTGGGAACTACCTCACATGGCCAAGAACGTCCCTTTTCGTGAGATGCATGCCACCGCAACGCTGGGCGTGGAGGGTGCGAATTTTGTCCTTGTCATCCTGCTGCGGAGGGAAGGGAAAGATGATGCTGTTTTAAACCGTGCTTGACAGGACACACTTAGCAGAGAAGCAAGCAACAGATTGCGAAAACTCCTGATGCACTTCCAGGGCTGAAGTGTCTTTGCTTGGTAGATGAAAGAGTGAGACAGTGCGTGTTTCTTTGCTACATGTGTACATACATACAGACCATTGCTTAATAAACACGTTAGGTGAGGGTAAGAAAATCAACAGGTAGGAGTCCTAGTTTCTCAACATCCAATTTGAGCTGGGGACATTCTTGGAGGCTGCAAGTCGTCATCCCTGCTGCCGTGGGAGACGCAGTTTTGAGGAAAAGAAAACCAATAGATAGGTGTCCAAGTTCCTCATTATCCAATTTGATCAGGGGAGGTTCTTGGAGGAGGCAGCAAGTCGTCATCATCAAGTTGCTGCCGTGGGAGAAGCAAGTCGTAAGGGACTGTTGTACTGTTCCGGAAGAAATCCAAACTTGTATCCCAGGTGCATCAATGCGTCCTGTCCACTGCAGACATACGTGCAGGCCACAAACATACTCACCAGTTACAGCCTCCCTTGCCAGCTCGAATTCGATTCGGCTGGCAATAGGTTCCCGATCTTCCTTGCCACAATGTGCTTGGCCGTCGGAAAAAAGGGTTATTGCTGAAGACCAAAGGAGTAGGAAAAGGAAGACAAACAATATGTCGGATGTTGTATCAATCTCGACAGCAAACATACACATGTAGACAGTAACCAGCTGGCACTTCCACGTTTTAGTCGTCACAGACTATCAGAGAAGATCATTCAATTTCCTTTCATCATCAGATACAGGATCTCCCATGGACAATGAGTCCTGATGCGTAAAAGACCTAACTCTCTCTGCGAGGGTACTAGCAATAACAGCTCTTCCCTGGCTCCCAATTTCTATCCTCCTTCCCGCATCACCTCTACCTCTTCCTACATCCGGCCTGCCATATGCATCCTCCAACATTGGACACATTCGCTCCAGAATCTTCCAAGTCCGCCTTCATCGCGTCACCGAGAGGAGGAACTTTCGAGTAGGTACATCACTCATATCAAACCGTCCCACACTTTCCCATCAACATAAAGGCAGCCCTAGTTCTCCGACCCGTGCATGACGCTTCTGCAAAAGCCTAGACATCCCTGGCCATGCTTCAAGACCCCGACCTTCCTTAGCTCACCAGCGATGCCAGCCCGGCGCGCTCTCCCCGCTCCAACGCCGATCCGGCCGAGTCCGGTCTCGGCACCAAGCTTCTCACCACCAGCTTCCGGTCCCCAACGATCTCCAACACCTCGGGCCGCCCGTCCCCGCATCCCTTAGACAAGCCGACGTCCACCCGCAGCACGCGATCATCGCACGCGGAGCTGATCCCCCGCTCCTGGATAGTATGCCCGACAATCATCCGCGCCGCGCCAGGAATCAGATCCAAAGACCTCGCCAGCATCCTGCAATCGCATCTCCCCGCCTCTTCGTGCGAGAAATCACGAGACCAAACCACAGCATGCCTGCCGCTCACAGCGGCAGGCCCTCACCGGCCTTTCCGAGCATCCACTCCCGCACGTCTTCGTTGATCCGCCCGAGCCCGTACCCGGCGTGCGCGGGCAAAACACCGCCGTGCGCGAAAACGCTCCCTCCAACCATCACCACGGTGGGATGCTCCGCGAAGAACCTGGCCGAGATGGCGCCGCCCGGCCGGAGCGCGGCCACCCGCGCCCTGACAGTGTGCGGAAGGTTCTCGGGGACGCCATGCCACACGTCCTTCCCGAGCGGCGCGCCCGGGCACCGAGCCTTCAATCCCTGCCCGATGCCGTGCCACCGGGCCCAGCGCCGGAACTCCAAGAACCCGCCCTTGCTCGCGTACCTGAAGTTTCCCTCCATGTTCATCACCTCGTGGTTGCCATTGATGACATGCACGGCTCCCCCGGCCCGCGCCGCCTGCCGCCGGAGTTTCTCCAGAAGGTAGAGGATGCGGAGCTCCTGCGAGCCCCGGTCCAGGAGGTCCCCGACCTGGACCACCACGGTGGAGCCGCCGATCCAGTCGTCATGCTCATCCACCACCCGGGCCAGCCGCAGCGCGCTCCTCGCCTTCTCCTCGTCGCCATGCAGATCTCCTATGGCCACGACGCGCTCTGCAGCCGGGTGCCGCATCGGCTCGCCATCGCCGCCTTCGCAGCCTGGAGCAGAAGCAGGAGGAGCAGGGGGCTTTCCCAGAACCTGCCCGCCTACCACGAAATCCACAAACGCGTCGACGAAATCCGACACCAGCTCGGGGACATCGCTGCATGGTCTCGAAACCGCGCGCGCATCGTCCTCGCCGTCCCCGTTTTCCGCCTTCCGGGAAGGCCCGATGCTCGGCAAGCCCGGCATTCTACCCGAGTGCACACGCATTCGGACAAGGGCCAGGCCAACGACTTAATTTGCACTTTACGCAATTTAAGTTAGTCCTTTATTTATTAAGGTACTTAAGAAAAGTTAGCATAAGGATGGAATTAGGGCTAGAGACCTACTTCTTGTCTCGGCCAGTTTTGAATTGGGAGTGCTGAAAAAGAGAGTTAGCTAGCTTCCTGGTGTGTCAGTCTCCCTCTCCCTGCCTGCAAGGCGATATTAGTTGGGTGCTTTTTTCATGTGGATGTTTTAAGATATGCGGTAGCTTGAGCAATTGTAGCCAGTGCATGGTGTTGATGAAAAGGTCTCACTTACGGGATCAGAACTCTCAAAATGTTGCAAGGATAAACCCTCTGAAAATGTTGTAAGGATAAACCTCTATCAGATGAGTTTAGACCTTTGGGAGAAAGGATTACAAGGAAAGTAGAAGGTTATGCATCAAGGGTCTAGGGAGATTGAGCCATGGCGTTGGCGTACCTCAAACATGGAGTATGGAAGATTTTACGATGAATTGAGACATGAGGTATTTATTTGTTATAATATAGTATAATAGAGGAGCCTGAAGCAATGACCATGTATTGCATAGCTGAATGATTGTGTCATTTGTCTAGGGTAAGAAGAAAGAAGCCTTGCATATAGATTGCCAGCTCAAACTTGCTGCTCTGAGTAAAGAGTTGGCGGATTGTCGCGCTCAGCTCGAGCATATGCGAATGCGAATTGCTTCCACTACTCCTTCAGGTTTTTTTACAAAGGGACTATAACTTATAGAATTTAAAGATTTTCAAAGTTTGAAAGTATGTAGAGTGCGATGTCATAATTGATTTTTACAATGTGGTTAATTTTTTAAGAGCATATGGGTGCGACAACCCCTGTGATGAGCATTTGTAGTCCTCAACATCCTGTGAAGTCCAAAGGATCGACAAAGATAGAGGTGTCTTCTGATTGTCCAAAACATCATAAGAGTAAGCCAAATCCAAGCAGTAAACATGCGAGGAAGGAATATGGAAGATCCGAAACATGTGAAGAGCGAAAACATATTTCATCCCCTATGAAAAAGTAAGTTTGTAAAGTCTTAGATGCAAAAAGATGTTTTCCAATCTTTAAGGGAAAGAAAGATAATATGAGCATATATGAACACTAATTTTTTCTAGAAGATTAGGACCTCTGCAATAAAGAATATTTTATTCTATCAGTACTAGTACTTTATTCTGTCTCCACTTTGTTTTGTAGGAGAGCATGGCCAGAGGAAGAAGAAAAGAAGCCACATCGCTTCAAGCGCCCTCATATACCTAGACACAAGGCACTCACAGATGATAGGCCAGTGACAGCACATCCTGAAACAGCCAAGTACAACTTCTACAAATATTATGGTATCTTATAATTTTTTTCATTATCAAATACAAAATACATATCTTGTAACAATTAGGAATAAATATGAAAATAACATATTATTTCCTTTTTGATCACAAGGCCTACTTACCTCAATAGATCCTCAAATACATATAAGCTTTTTTATTTTTTGGTTGACAAGAAAGCAAAGACATTCTCTACAAGATCCAATAGAACAAATATGTCACATGTTTTGAAATTGGACTATAAGTTTGAAATGTGTATGTAGGTAATGGCGGTCAGAGCGTTAAAGCCAATGGGAGCCAAACCTACAAACATACTTCAAAATTCCCCTCATCAAAATCTTATTTTTAACATAATTTTTTTCAAAATAATTTTCTCACACCTACACATAGGTTCATAGATACAAATTTAGATATTGTGCATTTGGAAGATTGTACTTCTTCCTTCTATAACACACACTTACTTGATGTAATGGTTCTTTTTGCTCTTCATGTTGCATTAAGGTCTTCTCAATATGAAAGTTACTTTGAAATTATAAACCTTCATGAATATACGAACATTTGGCAATAAAAAAATAAGTTGACATGTCATGTACTCAATGTAGGTTATGGAGGCCAAGGTGCTAAGACTAGTTGGGCCCATAACTATCCTTTGGGGCTTGAACCTCCTTATGCCATGAGGCTTCGAATTTACTGATTGTGCGAGAAATCAACAAGTGCTAGTTCTAGTGAAGGCTCGACAATTCATTTCAATCAGCTTCCAAGTCAAGGTTTGTTAGTGCTAGCTCATCTATAAATACAACTTTAGTGCATGAAGATAAACCATGACAAAGTGCACTTCATCATGTATATTCACGTTCCTCAAGTTGCACCTCTAGAAATACTTACACAGGGGCTATTGAGAATTTGTCCTGAAAAGAACTAAGGAACTAGGAAACTTAATGGGCAAACCTTTATCATGAATGAAATTTGAGAATCTTCTAAAATAATTCTTCTCTCAAAATTAAAATTACATTATGAACTATTTGGTGACTTTGGTGGATTTGTTTGAGATCTAGTTGATCTTGTTCCAGTCGGAGTTGTTGATCTTGTTTCAGTGTTAGTTGTTGACGCTGTATTCACAGCTTGCCAATACGGTCCCAAATCATGATCTAATAAATCTCTCTTCATCTTTTTATTGGGAGGTCGAAAGTCATCATTGACAACAGGTTTCCTAGGTCCAATAACACGCAATCTATACTTACTATAATCTGTTGGATCGTCTATTGGATCATCATCATCGTCTGAATCATCATCACTGTCTGAATCATCATCATTATGAGCATCAATTTGCAATTGAGCATTAGGATTCTCAAGCATGATTGCAGGATTCATAGGGATACTAGCAAGATTTCCATGTATAATAGTAGAATTCTCAGGCATAACAATAGAATTTTCAGGCATAACAGTAGGATTCTCAGGCATAATAGTAGAATTCTGAGGCATAACAATAGAATTCTTAGACATAACAGTAGGATTCTCAAGCATAGAAGTAGAATTCTCGGGCACCTTAGGAGGAGCCATCGTTTGATCTCCATCCACAGTAGACACCTTAGCAGTAGTCATTCGAAGCGCATCCAACATTAAGGGAGAGTTTTTAGGGAGACCCTTTATCTTAGCACGAGCTCTCTCTACACGCTCTTCATGTAGCTGTACATTCTTTTCAAGCATTGAGGGAGACACCTTAGCAGGGTCAGTCATTTGACGCTCATCCTCATCCGATGTTAAGGGTTTATTTAAGTAATCCTTATCTGGACCATAATGTATTGTTTCTTTGTGGTGACGAAGTGCGTACACACTTCTATCCTTCCTTATTTTTAGCACTCGAGGTGGTGCATTGTTTAGACCGCTCGACATTCCAACATCAATCAGCCACACAGAGTGCTTACAATGGTGTACAATTTCCCCATCTCGTTGTATTGTATGACCAACTACCATTCGAGCCATTTCAGGAATTTGTTCACGAAGCTCTTCCATTATTTCACACTCATCTCCTTCTCTAAGTTTATCATAAGCTCGCGTAAATGTTATAGCATCAGGATATGAGTGGAGAACATGAGGAAAGGTTCTCTCTCCTTTCATCCATTCACTTGCAATTGTGTTTATTCTTTTTAAGCCTCCGTCTTTTGATATGTTTGCGGTTGTCACTCCTGCATGTGCAAACACGGTGCTTCCAACTATCAATCCAACTGGATAATTGGAAAGAAAACGGGTTGTTATAGGCCCTCCTGGTCTTAATGCCTCTAGACGAGCTTTCAGGGATGGAGCTAGCTTTGGTATATCATCTAGATCTTTTTGTGGTCTATCATATTTTACTCCCTCACATCTTCTCTTATAAGCTTGTCCAATGGAATACCATTTCTTCCAATTAAGGAAATCTTTAGCACCTCCCTCATTGACATAATAATGATTTCCTCTTATATTAGAAACTTCATGGTTACCCACTAATATAATCACATCCCCACCTTGCCTTCTTGCTTGAGCTTTTAACTTCTCAAGCAAATACAATATTTTCAGCTCGCCTCCTCCTCTATCAAATATGTCACCAACTTGCACCACTGTAGTCTTGTGTCCAATCCAATCTTGTGTGCGACTATTCATTACCTTACCTAAAACAAGCGAGTCCTTGGCTTTCTGGAAGTCCCCGTGAAGGTCACCTATTGCAATCAGGCGTTTCACATGTGGTAAGCTATCTCTAATATTTGGTTCAACATATTGATTGATTGGATTGGTTCGACTCATCTCAAATAAAGTCCTTTTACTTGGAGACCTTTGAAAGGGTGGAAATACGGTTTTGCAAGGTAAGATTTGGCCCCCAACATGATAGTCTACAAAAGCGTCTACAAAGTCTGAAATAAGTTCAGGAACTACATTACAAACAGAAGGAGGGGCCATGTCAAGGTAGCTATTTCCTTGGTCATATATTACCCAATATCAAAATCTAGTTATGTAAATAGAAGAACAGGCCATGTGAAGGTAACTATTTCTTTGGTCATATATCACCCAATATCAAAATGTAGACTATTTTCTTTTTTGTACAAGATTTATTAACGTGTATCTGCTATTATTCTTTCTCACATTAAATAAAATTCCTCTAAGAATTTGTAATACCCATCTATTTAAACAAATCATTTATTTATCCACTTGATATATACACGGTTTGACAAGAAGAAGATGCCACCTTGCTACAATACTCATGTTTATTAACCGAGCAATAAAAATTGTGGACATACTACCAAGTAGTTATTGTCCACATTCAATGCAATACTTTTCTTGCATTTCTAAGTATATATAAGTACTTTCATCTGTTACCTTTTCAGCTAAACTATAGTATAGAACATATTTTAAGAAGGATGTTTCTTACGCTTCAAAAGGACCCTTGGAAGGCTTTAGGATTATGTCAAATATTACTACATCTCGGCACGATATATGTTAAAAAAAATTTACTTCATGATGATTCATAGGTTTATTATGTTATAGCTATATGTATCCTGCCTCATGTTTAATCTTGTCGAGACATGGAAGTTGTTGATGTTGTCTTTTCAATACTTTTAAAGTTCATATTATTGATATCATAAGAAACTAGTTTCTATTTTAACGATTGAGGAGGATGTTATAATTTAGTATTTATGTATATGTTGTATAACAATGATTATGTCGATCTTAATCCACTTAAACATAGAGATGGAATGATGTTGCTGGAATTCTTTGATCAAGTTTGAACATATAGACGTTTTCTATGAAGATTGTGTTTTTTTTATTAAAGGTCCACTAACATGATGATAACAAACAACATTGAATTTTATTGGAGTTAAGTGCAAAGTCTTGATTTGACTATATTTCTAAAGAGCTTGATTTGACTATGTCCATACTAGCCATCTAAATGCAAGAGCAAATTGTGGAATGACTTGATTTGATTACCTAAGTTAGTGACCATCTACATAAAGGGAAGAGTGTGTATCAAGTGTTTATCATATAAGCGGTTTCCCATTTTGTAATTAAGTAATTTTACAAGCTTAAAAATAATTTTAGAATAGAAATCAAAAAATAAATTTATTTTCTTTTTATTTTAATTTTAAGATTCAATGGACTATTTCCAAAAATTAAAAAAAGATTTTTTAGGAGGGCCGATATTTCTAATACCATCGGCATTAATTGCATTTAGCATATTATCATTTATTATTTCTAATATTTCAGGTTCAGCATTCTTTATGTTTCTGCACATTCCTACGTCTATTAAGTACAAGGTGTGTTTGCAATGGTGGGTTATTACACGAGCCTTTTGGACAGAATGACCAACCACCATTCTCTCCATTCCAGGAATTAATCTACAAAGTTCTTTCATAACACTACATTCAGGTCCTTCCCTAAGTTCATCATATTTTCGTGTTTGAATTAACGAATTCATTTCCCCAACAGGTCTTGGTGCTTTGAAGCTTGCCTTTCCTTCCATCCATGGTAAGGACAATTTATTTATTTCGTGTAATCCGCCATCAGCAGTAATGTTCTTTTCTAAGACTCCAGCATGTGCAAACACGGTACTTCCTACCATTATCCCAATTGGATATCTAGCCAAGAAACGAGCAGTTATTGGACCTCCTGGTCTTAAAGCTTCCATCCTACCTACCAAAGAGGGAGGTATCTCTGGGATAGAGTCTAGATTTTCTGGTTTAGCATACACTGTCCCTAAACATCTTCTTTTCAAAGACTCTCCAAGGTTATACCATCTTCTCCAATTGACAAATTCTTGAATGCCATCCCGAGTAGTGTCTTGCCACCTAGCTAAAGCATTTCGAACCTCATGATTCCCGATTAAAACAATAACATTCCCACCTTTTCTTGAGGCTTGTCTTTTAAGTTTTTCTAACAAGTACAATATCTTAAGTTCCCCCCCTCCTCTATCAAAAATATCACCAATTTGCACCAAAAATGTATTTTTTCCAATCCAATTGTCGTTGCTATCTAGCAATTTAGCTATACGAAGTGCTTCTTTAGTCTTCTCATAGTCACCATGAACATCACCAATTGCAATAAGACGCTCCACTTTAGGAAAGATGGTAGTAGGTTCAAATTTAAATGAATTGTTGGGTGTTTTGGTGCCCTGCTTAAACTCTTCCAGGCTATTTGGCGGAAATTTTATGTTGCAACCTAAAACTTGGCCTCCAACATTAAAATCCACAAAAGCATTCACAAATTCAGAAACAAGTGCAGGTATGCAAAAACATACAGATCTAGCCATTTAGGAACATGATAGTTAGATCCAATCAAACTAATGACCTTACATTCTGTATATAAACTGGATGTTGTCAACCTTGAATCTCTTAACGTAGCTACTTGACCTCTCTTTGAGGGTAAATTGAATTGAATAATATTGAATTTTTGGGTATCTTTGTTGTTTTTTTCTTTACATCAGTTGATATCTAAACCCAAATTTCTGAATTGTACAATGCACAATCGGGAAAGAAGACTATTATTATAAAAAAGAGATGGGAAAAACCTATCCACCCCAAAAACAAAGGGAGAAAAACCCAATGAAGGGCATTATGCCAGGGGGAGTAGCCCCCACGATGTACAATCTAATTGAAAGATACAATTGAAATGTACAATCTAGTTGAAAGATTTTATCATAAATCATTTTAAATATATTATTACACTTCCTATTCAATAAAGAATTAAATATTTGACTTCTTCTAGGTAAACGATTCACACGTTTTTTTCCTAGTGCGAGGATTTTTCCATTCATGTGGAGTTCATAAGATATTTTTCCATCATACATAAAAAAGAATCTTAGTGAAACACAAGGTTCTTAATCTTATTCGTGTAACATGTTTTTCTCTAGACTTTCATGACGCTAACATATCATGTTCTCTTTAGAATACATGAACTACTACTTACTACTTTAGAATATATGAACCACTACTTAGTACTTTCGAATACATGAACCACTACTTAGTACTTTAGAATACATGAACCACTACTTAGTACTTTAGAATACATGAACCACTACTTAGTACTTTAGAATACATGAACCACTACTTACTACAATAAGCGATTGTGAACATATCTATGATATCTACTATATGAATCGAAATATATAGAATTATAAAAAAAAGTTCAATCTTATTTATATCTGAGTCTTATGTATGCAGATGCTAATATAGGTCTGTGTATAAATAGCCTCACCCATTTATAAAGCTATGTATATACTTGTTTTAGATTTAAAAACAAAGATATAAAATTTTAACCAGCAAATCAGATCATTGATAGGTAAACAGTAATTAGTTCATCCCCCAAATCTTCATAATATGGAGTGAGAGTTTGGTTGTGTAAAGCGTAGCATAACATGTTGCTAACAAATTTATTTCAAGACTTTAAAGGAATCTCTGGTTTCTTCATTTTTAAACAACTCATTCACTTCCTTATTCTTTCCATTCCTTTTATGCAAAATCTTGTTTCCAGTTTCTATTCCAGTTTTGTTTTTTCGGCTTTTGTTGCTTTGTTTTCTCTACATTTTATTCTTATTCTCCTTTCAATTTACTTTTGGAAAGAAACTTAGTGAACCAGTTCAAAGAAACTTTGGTTGTTTCCCTAACAATTGTAATCATGAGTAATAGAGCTAATAAGTTTCCAATTTTTTTTCAGTGAAATACGTTTGCCAAGCTAGTTTCTTTAATTGGTGAAAGCATGGATAGTGTAGCTGATAGGTCTTGTGTAGTTTTTCGTATAGGTAAAAGTATGGATGATATAGCAAACAAGACTATGATAGACTTCTTCTTCAAGATTCTACTAGTTTCTTTAGAAAGGGCAATTTTGTGTAGATGGTTAGTTTTATCTACATGAAAATTTATATGGTGACTTAGTATGGTGGTTAGTTTTATCTAACCACCATACGTAGAGATGACTTAGTATTGATGGTGACTACATAGTCTCTGACCATCAACTATGGTGCAATCTTCATTTATAGATAGCGGAATCTTCATTTATAGGTACAATCTTGATTTATAGATGGTGGAATCTTCATTTATAGAAACATGAAAACGACATTTCCAATATGAATTCGATGGACCATTAGACTACTAATATCATGTGAAACAAAACTATCAAAAAGATGAAGTCCAACCAAACGGTGAGATACTTGAGTGTGAAACAAAACTATCAAAAAGATGAAGTCCAACCAAACGGTGAGATACTTGAGTGTGAAACAAAACTACTGGGGGTTTCATTGTTAGAAAACATTTGAAAATTATCAAGCCTCATATCGTGCTTTGGTCACCTCTCATATCAACCCTGCAGCTCTCATATAATCCTGTTCAATCATGAATAACACCTCTGATATTTTAAAATTAACACCTCTGATATTTTAAAATTAACACCTCTGATATTTTAAAATTAACACCTCTCATATTTTAAAATTAACACCTCTGGTATTTTAAAATCAATACCTCTGATATTTTAATTTGAAGGCAAGTTTTTGCTTAATCTTGTACACCCCTTTAGAGTTTAGGGTAGGCTATGGTTCTTGTTCACTAATTCGGTGGGAAGGCGATTTGGCGAGTGGTGCAAGCGAGTGGTGGTTGACCATGGGTGCGCTTTGGCTGCAAATGTAATTAGAAACTGGCTGCAAATAGTTGTGAGTGTTGTAAAGCAATCGTCATTCAAAATTAAAAATAGGGGGTTAATGTTACACTTTTTTATTACAGTAATTGTTATAGTTTCCAAAAGTGTCATAAACTTTGGCATAGGAGATAGGCATGACAAATGAACCTAACTTTGTAAGACAAATATTACACTTTTGACATGGAGGAGAGGCATGGAATGTAAGTGCCACATGTTCAAAGGAAATTGGAAAGAATAACATATGGGTCCCACCTTCCCACCCTTAAATCCATCTCCTTCTTCATCGCCTTGTCTTGGTGTCTCGTATGTCAAAAGAGAGCAACTAGAACATCTCACCAAACTTAACATTTATTACCTTCTCTTCTCCTTCTCCACATGAAAAAGTACCACCTAGACACATGCTTCATTACTCAACAATAATAATTTCTCTATATTTGAATAATATTAAAATTTGGAACGAAGAAATAAAATAATTTGACAGTAATTGAATCCTAAAGTAAATTTGAGATTTGAACTTATAAATTCATATATATATATATATATATATAATCTTATTATATGCAAGATTAGAATACATACCGTCATAAAATCCCAAAAGACTTTCAAATTTAAAATTAAAATATAATAGTTGCAACCTCCTAAACATCATGAGATACTTAAAATATAATAACTACATGTCATGAAATCCTAGAAAACTTGAATTTTAAACTTAAAATAAAGAAGAACAAGAAGAAGTCCACTAAAGACGGGTTTCCGTCATGGGACTTTGGTACTTAACAACTTGTACCATGGTGTGCCTAAGCTACTTGCACCAAGGGCATCCACTCCCTTTAGGCACCCCATCTAAGTACCGATCTAAGCTCAACAAAGCTGTTCATAGCCACATTAGGTCACGGCTCATGTCTCAGTCATTAAGCGTGAGGTCTAGATAAGCCTCCAAAGTAGGCTTATCACTTACACAAGTATTTAATAAGCCTACAGGCTTATTGGCTAACTACCAAAGTGGCAAAGCAAAAGAAGAACTAGGCAAAATCCTAACCTCGTAAATAGCCCCCCTGCAAAATCTGGTGAACAAACAACATTAGACAACCAGATTTTGCACTTAGAGCTACCAAAAACCAACCCAGTGAGAAGCAAAATGCTTGGATATGCTGGTCTCATAGATTGGCGGGGGAGGAGGATGCAAATCATTTTCCTCATCTTTGGACATGGGCTCGGGCTTGAACTCCACTGATTCTCCAGACTGAATGCTATTATTGTAGAGCCATGCTTGAACTCCACTGATTCTCCAGACTGAATGCTATTATTGTAGAGCCATGGGTACTCGTTGCTGGAAGGAAGCCACCACACAGGAAAGAGGGAGACCTACACCGTTCTTGCGGATGTAGTATGCTTTAGCACAAACCTTGATAAACCTCGAGAAGTCCTTGCCCATGGCTCTATGAGTCTCAGTAGCAAGGGGAATGAAAGCATGGCCTTCGTACATGGGGGTGTACTTGTGAACCTTGGCTATAGCGCATCCCTCCATCGCCCAATTGGGAGGATTGATGATGACATGCTCACAGTGTACTTGTGAACCTTGGCTATAGCGCATCCCTCCATCGCCCAATTGGGAGGATTGATGATGACATGCTCACAGTGTACTTGTGAACCTTGGCTATAGCGCATCCCTCCATCGCCCAATTGGGAGGATTGATGATGACATGCTCACAGACGGTATTCCGAGTAGGGTTTGTTACAACCACACCTGATCCTCCAGGTCAAAAATAGGTTAGCCCTTAGAGAAACATTGTTAGACAAAGCATATGGGCACTCCCTGAAAACTATCTCAACTACTTTATAGAAGAGAGTATGAACGGAAGATAGTATACGAAAATGATCATACCGTCCACCTCCAAAACGTCTTCAAGAACTCTATACTTCTTCTAAAACATTTCCGTGAACGTGAACTTCTTGCATTCAGGCCCAGGATTATTGTCTTCAAGAACTCCAACTAGTAATTCCCGGTCTCGTAGGTTTGTATGCTTGATAATACACACCACTCCTGATGGAGCTATTTGAGCCTTACAGATACTTGAGAGCAAAAACGTTCCCCCGGGATCCATATTCTTGTTCTCATGCAATTAAATTCTAAACCAAACGAAACCTCGTCAAGAAACCTAGAAGTAACGGGGCCACCTGGTCTACCTTCTGGTCGTTGGGCTATTTCATAGCCCCGGACATCGACGATCTCCGTAACAGGCGTACATAGATGTGATGTTGCGGGAGGCCTGAAGACGGGATGGATCCTGTTGGAAGCGCAGAGCCCAGGAATCGGGGACAGTTCTATTCTCAGGGCCAGGGGCCTGCGAGGCCGGCAGCGGTAGCGGCAGTAGATCAGGTTGGCCTGGGCTCGGCCTCCTCCTGCCATCTCCTTCTTTGTCCCCACGTTGGCCATGCACCGAAACAGCGTCTACCTCAACCTCTGCTGCTGCCTACAGGCGCCGGCTGCACCAGCTGGGCCCGGCGAGGGAAGAAGCACCGTGAAAATGTTGAGGGCAAGCTTCGATGCCCAGATCGCGGAGAGGATAGCCGCGCAGCGCCGGCTCGACGATGTTTCCAGGAAGGTAGCCTGTTGTGCTCCATGACATGCTGCTATGTTCCCAGGGTTCGGCATGCGTGCTCACAGCTCCGGCGTCGGCATCCTTCCTGGTGTGCAGAAGCCGGGGCCGGCTGCTGCGAGGCCGAACGTGTCTCTCACGCCGTTTCCTGGGTCGGTACCTTCTCCCGGTGGAGCTCAACAGGTTTGTCACGGAAGGGGAGGAGTGTGGTTTCGTGGTTCCAGGGTTTGTGCTCTGTGCTCATGGCCGGAACTGGATGCTGCATGATGCAGCTGCGGCCTCCATCTGCTGCTGTTTTGCCGTTTCCTGTCCCAGGCGCTGCTGCTGCTGCTCAGCCGCGCGCTGCTACGGCCTTTGTGCCTCCTCCGGTCCCGCCTCCTCCACCCTTTCCTGCAGGTGGAGGTGCGAGGCCGCGTGGGCCCTTCGTGCTTCTCAGTGTCCCTCTGGTTGGTACTCCGACTCTGCCGGTTGCGTTCAAGCGGCTGGACACGTTTCCCAAGGAGGGGCAGGGGCGTGCTGTGCCGGATCCGTCGGCGGGGTTGGGCCTGGGAGCCACTGGGCTTATTACCAACAGCAGCAAGCAGAGTAGGGCTTGGTGACAAGTCTGTCGACGGTCTTGCTTGATTCTGCATTCTCGTATGACTTCACATGATGATGTGGTCCGGTGGCCTCAGACAGGCACTGCTCAGACAGGGTTTCCTCAGACTGGCACTCCTCGAGCAGGAACAGAATCGCCACGGCCGGCTGCCCAAGGACTTGCTAATGTGCCTACAGTAAGCATAACATCTTTCAGCACAAGGATGGCGTTGTGTATGTGAGCAAAACATGAGGAATGGAATGTTGGCAGGCAAGCAACCCCCGCACAGCAGTCCAGGGAACTGGGGTGCGAGGAGACAATCTTGAGGGGCAGCGGCAGGGGCAGGAACAGGTGGAAGCGAGGATGAAGGGAACTCAGGTTGTGTCCGTGAAACCAAAAGTGCTACACCACGAGTTGGAGGTGTGAACTTCAGGCAAATGGAACACAACTTGTTCATCATATGTGGAACCTCTATGAACATGTGATTTCTGCAGGTGGTCGATGATGAGGAAGGCGATGAATCCGATCAAATTCGAGGCCCTGACCAGGTGAACACTTTGGCCATATCTCTTCTCCAAACTTGCTACCACATGGACCTGATATCCCTCGAGGTATGAAATCAGAAAACTCGGAAAACAGGGCGAAACGAGCCTAAAGAGGCTGGGCTCATGAAGGCACACGAAAAGGAAATTGCCTCTCTAAGGAAGCAGCTCATCCTCATGCAACAACAGGCTCAGTATGACGTTTCCTACTACCAACAAGAGGTTGGCAATGCCGCTGGCTATGTGTGCATTGATGGACTTCACTGAACCCTGTTTGTCACCTGATACCAAACATGTGGGTGGGTCTGCAGCTGGTTGCGTTGCAGTGCGAGTTGGCTGAAGAACGCGCCACCAAGCAGCCTGGTTCAGGTTTGTCATGGTCGGCTGTAGATGAGCCTAATCTTCGGCAGCAGGTTATCAGTGTACTCAGGGACAGCATACAGAGGATGCAAAACCTGATGACTGCCCTCAAGCAAGAGCGAGAGAGGAATCGTGACCTCAGCTCGCAAGTACAGCAGGTCATGTGAAGGGCGGTGCACAACTGGCATACCCGCATACCCGCAGACCGCCGTGTCACCGCATACGGCGGTATGCTGCGCAGTATGCTGGAAGGACGGAAGCGCCATTAAAAGAAAACTCTGTTGTCAGTGCAAAGAAGTTAGAGAAGTTTTTATGGAGGTGAAAAAACGATGGGAAGAGTCCATCCAGAGGGGACAACCAAAGACCAGGGGTCGAGGTGGAGAGGGGGGTTGAGGTGGAGATTCTGGGCGCCGTGGAAAGGAGTAACTGAGCTTCCTATCTAAAGTCACCTATTGCACCCATAATATTATATAGGAAGAATAAATGGTTTGCAAACCATGGAGGTGAAAGGAAGATCCGTCATTATCTGTCATTAACTTTCCGTGTGGAGGGTCATCGCTGAGAGTGCTCGTTGAAGGGTAATTGAAACCCGTTGTGGGAGGCATGGTAAGCTTTGGTACATGACTTGACAAATTTGTCAAAGTCTTCAGTCAATGCAAGTGGAAAAGAAGATGTGGCCCGCTTGCATCTTGCTATATTTGCAGACCTTGAGAGCCGCCGCCCCAGCAGCAAGCAGAGTAGGGCTTGGTGACAAGTCTGTCGACGGTCTTGCTTGATTCTGCATTCTCGTATGACTTCACATGATGATGTGGTCCGGTGGCCTCAGACAGGCACTGCTCAGACAGGGTTTCCTCAGACTGGCACTCCTCGAGCAGGAACAGAATCGCCACGGCCGGCTGCCCAAGGACTTGCTAATGTGCCTACAGTAAGCATAACATCTTTCAGCACAAGGATGGCGTTGTGTATGTGAGCAAAACATGAGGAATGGAATGTTGGCAGGCAGCAACCTCGGACGCTAGTGATGACCGAGCGGAGATGGTGTCACGTGTACGATCGGTAACCACCACATCCGCCACGAAACTTGGTCGCCATGGACAAGGTATAGGTCACCCTAATTGAACGACCTATATGGAGAGTATACCGCTCTCTCCGGTCATGTAGCCGCGAGCGATGGCGAACATGACATCGCTGGATGGCGTTGTGGTGGCAATGCGATGACCGTGGGGACAATGAGCAAGGTGTGCCCCAAAATCATCGAGGCGGAGCGGCACTGCAAGTAAGGAGCGAAGAAGCCACGAGTTGGAGTAGGCCAAGACGAATCGCATCGCAGAGTGAAGGTGGTTGGTGCGATGTGAAAACCCCTGTGATGCATGGGCGGGCCAACAGCCAAGCACTGCGCCTTCCTGCAACAAGAGCGAGCCGCGCCTTGTGGACCCGGGATGGAGGGGTCCCGGAGGGCGATCGAAAGCGCCGAGCCGCTCGAGCAGGAACAGAATCGCCACGGCCGGCTGCCCAAGGACTTGCTAATGTGCCTACAGTAAGCATAACATCTTTCAGCACAAGGATGGCGTTGTGTATGTGAGCAAAACATGAGGAATGGAATGTTGGCAGCAACCCCGCACAGCAGTCCAGGGAACTGGGGTGCGAGGAGACAATCTTGAGGCAGCGGCAGGGGCAGGAACAGGTGGAAGCGAGGATGAAGGGAACTCAGGTTGTGTCCGTGAAACCAAAAGTGCTACACCACGAGTTGGAGGTGTGAACTTCAGGCAAATGGAACACAACTTGTTCATCATATGTGGAACCTCTATGAACATGTGATTTCTGCAGGTGGTCGATGATGAGGAAGGCGATGAATCCGATCAAATTCGAGGCCCTGACCAGGTGAACACTTTGGCCATATCTCTTCTCCAAACTTGCTACCACATGGACCTGATATCCCTCGAGGTATGAAATCAGAAAACTCGGAAAACAGGGCGAAACGAGCCTAAAGAGGCTGGGCTCATGAAGGCACACGAAAAGGAAATTGCCTCTCTAAGGAAGCAGCTCATCCTCATGCAACAACAGGCTCAGTATGACGTTTCCTACTACCAACAAGAGGTTGGCAATGCCGCTGGCTATGTGTGCATTGATGGACTTCACTGAACCCTGTTTGTCACCTGATACCAAACATGTGGGTGGGTCTGCAGCTGGTTGCGTTGCAGTGCGAGTTGGCTGAAGAACGCGCCACCAAGCAGCCTGGTTCAGGTTTGTCATGGTCGGCTGTAGATGAGCCTAATCTTCGGCAGCAGGTTATCAGTGTACTCAGGGACAGCATACAGAGGATGCAAAACCTGATGACTGCCCTCAAGCAAGAGCGAGAGGAATCGTGACCTCAGCTCGTACAGCAGGTCATGTGAAGGGCGGTGCACAACTGGCATACCCGCATACCCGCAGACCGCCGTGTCACCGCATACGGCGGTATGCTGCGCAGTATGCTGGAAGGACGGAAGCGCCATTAAAAGAAAACTCTGTTGTCAGTGCAAAGAAGTTAGAGAAGTTTTATGGAGGTGAAAAACGATGGGAAGAGTCCATCCAGAGGGACAACCAAAGACCAGGGGTCGAGGTGGAGAGGGGTTGAGGTGGAGATTCTGGGCGCCGTGAAAGGAGTAACTGAGCTTCCTATCTAAAGTCACCTATTGCACCCATAATATTATATAGGAAGAATAAATGGTTTGCAAACCATGGAGGTGAAAGGAAGATCCGTCATTATCTGTCATTAACTTTCCGTGGAGGGTCATCGCTGAGAGTGCTCGTTGAAGGGTAATTGAAACCCGTTGTGGGAGGCATGGTAAGCTTTGGTACATGACTTGACAAATTTGTCAAAGTCTTCAGTCAATGCAAGTGGAAAAGAAGATGTGGCCCGCTTGCATCTTGCTATATTTGCAGACCTTGAGAGCCGCTGCTCCAGTAGCAGCCCAACCTGGATAGTTAGTGATAACTTGAGTGGAGATGGTGTCACGTGTACGATCGGTAACCACCACATCCGCCACCGAAACTTGGTCGCCATGGACAAGGTATAGGTCACCCCTAATTGAACGACCTATATGGAGAGTATACTGCCGCTCTCTCCAGGTCATGTAGCCGCTTTCGCGAGCGATGGCGAACATGACATCGCTGGATGGCGTTGTGGTGGCAATGCGATGACCGTGGGGACAATGAGCAAGGTGTGCCCCAAAATCATCGAGGCGGAGCGGCACTGCAAGTAAGGAGCGAAGAAGCCACGAGTTGGAGTAGGCCAAGACGAATCGCATCGCAGAGTGAAGGTGGTTGGTGCGATGTGAAAACCCCTGTGATGCATGGGCGGGCCAACAGCCAAGCACTGCGCCTTCCTGCAACAAGAGGTTGGCAATGCCGCTGGCTATGTGTGCATTGATGGACTTCACTGAACCCTGTTGTCACCTGATACCAAACATGTGGGTGGGTCTGCAGCTGGTTGCGTTGCAGTGCGAGTTGGCTGAAGAACGCGCCACCAAGCAGCCTGGTTCAGGTTTGTCATGGTCGGCTGTAGATGAGCCTAATCTTCGGCAGCAGGTTATCAGTGTACTCAGGGACAGCATACAGAGGATGCAAAACCTGATGACTGCCCTCAAGCAAGAGCGAGCCGCGCCTTGTGGACCCGGGATGGAGGGGTCCCGGAGGCGATCGAAAGCGCCGAGCCGCTCGAGCAGAGATGCTCGCAACCCCTCGAAACCATCAAGAATAAATGGTTTGCAAACCATGGAGGTGAAAGGAAGATCCGTCATTATCTGTCATTAACTTTCCGTGTGGAGGGTCATCGCTGAGAGTGCTCGTTGAAGGGTAATTGAAACCCGTTGTGGGAGGCATGGTAAGCTTTGGTACATGACTTGACAAATTTGTCAAAGTCTTCAGTCAATGCAAGTGGAAAAGAAGATGTGGCCCGCTTGCATCTTGCTATATTTGCAGACCTTGAGAGCCGCCGGCTGTGAGCCCAACCTGGATAGTTAGTGATAACTTGAGTGGAGATGGTGTCACGTGTACGATCGGTAACCACCACATCCGCCACCGAAACTTGGTCGCCATGGACAAGGTATAGGTCACCCCTAATTGAACGACCTATATGGAGAGTATACTGCCGCTCTCTCCAGGTCATGTAGCCGCTTTCGCGAGCGATAGCGAACATGACATCGCGGATGGCGTTGTGAGTGGCAATGCGATGACCCCGTGGGGACAATGAGCAAGGTGTGCCCCAAAATCATCGAGGGCAGAGCGGCACTCGCAAGTAAGGAGCGAAGAAGCCACAGGTTGGAGTAGGCCAAGACGAAATCGCATCGCAGTAGTGAAGCTGCCGGGGAAGAGACCTCCAGCGAGAACAGACCTGTGCCTCCAAATTGCATAGGTAGGGATGCTTGCCAGCGGGCCAAATCGCCCACCGGGCACTCAAAAGGCCCTGAACCCGGGATGTCCCTAAGAGTATCCATAATCTTCCTATCAAACCGCCGCAGCCGAGACAAAAGGGTCGGGGACGTAGGCAGCGTACGGATGAGATAACCAGGGCGCCTAGCAAAACAGGAGGAAAGAATTCCAAAGGCCACCTGTATATCCTCCAGCAAAGGGAGGTCATCGACATGGGAAAGGTCCTCTGCGAGAACCTGGTCCAGGAAGCTCTCGATGAAGTCAGGGGAACTGAAGGGGACCCCTAGAATACGCAGTCCCAAATCCGGAGCAATCTCCATAGCGGGAAACTGAAAAGTAGGTGGAATCCCCGACGGAGACCAAACGCGGCACTTGGACAACTTGACCTTCAAGCCCACCAAAGAAAGCTCATGAGAAAAGAGCTCAAAGGCCTCCTTGACTTTGTTCCCAGGCCCGAGGATGTGAGAATCGTATGCCAGTGAAGGAAAGACATTGTCGCGCACTGAGAAGGTGGCCCTAGATAGGCCCTATAGTAAGCAATGGCGAAGAGAGCACCACCCAGGGGATTGCCTTGCCTGGTATCTGTGGCCGATTCCAAGACAGAGACAACAAATCCTGAAGAGATGTTCTTGTGCTGGTAGTAGAGGTTGGAGGACCTCCCGTAGAAGCACCGGACAAAAGGTATAAGGCTCCCCAGAACGCCGCCAGCATCCCTAAGCTCCTCGAAGATGACGCTCCTAGAAATGGTATTGAAGGCGTTCTCGACATCAACCTGTAAGACCACCCACTCCGGATGCGTATCAAGGCATGCCTTCACTCCAAGCACCATAGACTCACAGCCCCCCGGAGTAGCAATACCAAATTGAAGGGGGTTGAGGTGTTGTTGAAGAAGGGAGCGGCACTGAAGGACAATAGTGCGGTTGAGAAGCCGCATGAAGGCTTCCCCGACCGCGAGTGGACGCACGCCCGAGCCTGGGGCTGGGTTGTCCATAGCGACAAGCCTGCTCGCTGCAGGAACATGGGAAATCCGTTGAGGCGTCTCACCCCGAGCCACCGCAGCGGCCAGAGAAAAGAGCTCCGGGAAGCCACTAGATGGATCTTTGGGGAGAAAAAGGTCCCTTAGGTGTTCAAACACCATTCCTAACAACTCGGCAGATGAAAGACGTGGGGTGTAGAGAGTGCCAGAGTAAAAGCTGCCCGATCTAGGGAGAAGGGGTCCTCCGGGACATAGTCGGGTATGTCCGCAAGGATGGCATCCTTGGGTGCTGGATGGAGGGCATAGAGGGCAATAATGGTCTCTTCAGAAGCGGGGGCCAGGGAGAGGGGTCGAAGAGCCCTGGCAACGCGAGCATATTTACCTGCCTGGCCAAGCAACTTGCAACGATGCAGGTTTGTTGCATTACCCAGGACCTGTTCCAACTGCTGTGCGGATTCCGCCCGAGCCTTGGCAGCACGCAAAGTCTCCTCCTGGAGGGATGCCAAGTCACCAGCCCGAAAGCGCCGAAGATGGATAGCAACTTTCGTGGAAGCCCCACCCCTAGTACAACGAAGACACCACCGAGGGAGAAGCAGGAGAAGGCACCAAGCTAACTCGTCCTTGGGATCGAGCGCAAGGCGATCCAATGGAAGACGGAACGCCAAACGTGCATCATCATGAAGGTGGCGGGGAAGCCTGCGGAAGATGCGTGGGCATGGAAAGCGGGTTTCAAACATCCTAAGGATGTGATCCAATCACCTGGCCACACCATTCCGGAAGAGAGAGGCATTTGAGGACCATACTGACGGAGCTCGCACACGAATCGGAGGAAGTCGCAATGTGCACTTGGGTAGCCCAAGTAGTCTGGTCGAAATCTTTATGCATGTGCCCAATGTGGGTTTTCACCCCCTTGACACTGCTGCAGAGTTGAGCATGGACACGAGTGTCCTCGAGCGATCTGAAGGTGTAGACCGCCCCATTGGGTAGGGTACTAAAAGAGCCTGCAAACGCCAGCCAGAGGGTGACAGGGCCGAGGAGGTACCAAGGACCGGGGACAAAACGAGCCCAGTCTTTATCGGACATACGGAGTGTGAGCTCTGTATGGCGAACCCTAAAGAGCCATGCCTAGAGGGACTGCAACCCACTGCCATAGTATTCATTATGTTATTGGTAGAATTTTCTTGTCACAAGTTAGAACTTGGATTCTCATGTCACTTACTCCTCTTGGTCCGATAACCATGGCCTAGGTTTGGTTACACATTCGTATGCTCATGCTTGCAATCGCGATGGTCCTGTAACTAATTAATGACACATAGGTAGCAATGAATGACACATAAACAGTTTTGCATTTAGTCATAACCTATAGTGGGCAGTGGATTCTACCACAGCTGAGGGTAGGAAAAAAACAACTTTTAGGATGGCACATTCAGTCATAACCTATGGTGGGCAGTGGATTTGACCACAGCTGAGGGAAGGCCAAAAAAAAACACTTTTAGGATGGCTTCGCTTGCTCCCGTATGCCGATGTGGCACGAGTCACCCGACAACCAAATTACTTGGTTATTTGAAGGGTGTCTTAGCATGCTCCCTATTGCCTACACACAACACAAAGTACGGTTAAATGCTTGTGTACAGTACACAGGTGAGTCCTCATAGCCCGACTCCCTGCTACCGCTAATGGTCGATGCCCACTAGTGTGTGCTACAATTGTGTGCAGGGAGGCTAGCCTTTCTCTTTTCATCTTGTATCCTATGTTGAATACTACATATATATATGCAGGGAATGACAAGCGAGAGATAGACAACCTATAGACAATGATGCTTCGTCCGTTCTCTTTGTCAATGGCACATCGGACGCTCTACCATCCAGCGATAGAGACAATCCATGGCTAGTAGGCGCCCGCCTTGATGCTTTCACGCGGTCGGCATGCAACTTAAGCATGATCTGGATATAGGAGAAGGGCAATGACATGTCGACGCCCACATTTCAACATATACCTGTGCTTCACAATTGTTGTCACACAGGTTAGTTGGTGAAGTGGTTAGTTGTGTGAGCTATGAAAGGAAGTCTTGGGATCGCGTAGCCATTAGTTTAGTTGGAGTTGCCATTAGTTTACCTGGAGTTTCGAGTTGCCATTAGTTTACCTGGAGTTTCGAGTTGCCATTAGTTTAGCTGGAGTTTTCATTAGTTTAGCTAGAGTTTCGAGTTGCCATTAGTTTAGCTGGAGTTTCTATTAGTTTCGCTGGAGTTTCGAGTTGCCATTAGTTGCATGTCTAGAGGGCCTCCTCGCAACACTCTTGTATTGCATATCTAGAGGGCCTCCTCACAACACTCTTGCATTGCATATCTAGAGGGCCTCCTCACAACACTCTTGCACTGCATATCTAGAGGGCCTCCTCACAACACTCTTGCATTGCATATTTAGAGGACAAGCTATGATATGAGATTGTCCTCTGTTAAAGAGTCTATATATACTAGCCCTTGGCATCAGTATATTCCTAAGATATCCTATTGGCATCAGCATATGCCGGAAATATCATAAGAATACACTATAACATACAAGGAATGTGCTGAAGCATATTACTTGTGCTTATCCACTTAGCTATTGATAACCATGTTTAATTAACACTAATCAATACTTAATTAACACAAGCACTTTAGATTAATTAATACGAATTACTTACTTAAATATAAGTAATCAGCATTAATTATTGCTAATCAAACACTAAACCCAAGTGCCGAGATTAGTGTCACACGGCATGACAAAGTCAAGTTTGAGGGTATGGTGGCTTATTTCATTGATGATGAGTTGGTCATCCGCGAACCGAAGACTGCTGGATCTCTCCCACAGGGCTGTGGGGTCCGTGTTGGTTCCCTTTGCCTGGCTTCTTGGAACTGCAATGGCTCTATCAACTGTAATCTAGGCAGAATGCTGGACCTGCTTACGCGCCGGGATAGCTGAGATATTGTGTTTTTATCTGAAACTCATGAGCATCATACTCGCGCTCTCCGGTCCTTCTCCAGATACCTTCCGACACCATGTTTCCAGCAACTCTTGTAAAGCTTTTGGGGGTATTGCGTGCTACTTTCAGGAATCCTTGGGAGCTTCTATCTCTCTTGTTCGGCATTACAAGCTTAGTACTGGCCTTTGGATCCGAATTGCTACTACCCTTTTCTCTTCTCCGCGTGACCTTTATGTGGGTGATGTTACTTTTCTCCCACTTCCTCCATATATGCCAAGAGCGGCAACCCATATGCCGATCTCTTTGAGTTCTCCCCTGTTGCAGACATCCTTCTTTTTAAAGACTTCAACAATTGGACTGGCTGTTAGCAGGCCGTTATTTATGATGCTTTGGATTTTGGCAGGATTTTTCCTCTTGACCCTTTTGACCTTGGCCTCAACAAGCTCTCCTCCGACACCCACCTCGTCAACACCTGTGGCGCTACTCTTTTGCGCCTTGTTGTCTCACAACATGGTCATCTTCAACGGACTCCCCCGCTGGCCGGACAGTTTGGAAAATTCATTTTTCAGTACCGACAGGCACTCCTCTAGCAGGCTAGACTATGTTATTGGTAATGTTGAGCTCCTTTCGCGTATGTCCAAGCTGCGAACCATTGATTCTTGGAGATCACCATCAAAAGATTCAAGTCCATCTCGAAGTCAAAGCAAAGATGGGGGTGAGCCCCTGCCAGGTCGCCTGCTGGAAACTGCCTCAGATCCACTCAATGTGATAGAACTCTTCTCCTCCGAGACTTCAAGCTGGGGAGGATTCCCCAACAATGTTGATGAGGTGTCCACAACACACAATCTGCAAGTCCAAGCTGAAGATGTTACTCACAATGTTGTGTGTGAAGGTAGCCCAACCCTACTAGAAAAGGCAGCCTATGTTACAGTCATTGTTGCAATTTTATGTTACACTTCTAAATTGCAACATGCTATGTAGGCTTGGTATTAAGTTTGACACTATTCCCTTCTCATGCTATCACCATCTTAACACGAACCTGGCTCTCTCTCTCATCACCTCACCCTCCTAAGTACACCCTCCCTCTCACAAGCATTGTTTATGATTTCAAACATATACTATGAAAACTTGCTTATGTTACAGTCCTTTGTTACAATTTCATGTAACACTTTCCATTTGCAACACGCATTAAGTTAGTTGGCTTGGTGTTAAGTTTGTCTCCTCTTAACACCTCCTCCTCCTCTTCCTCTTCTGCCTCCTGGAGAGAGAAGGAGGGAGGACTAGGGGGGGGGAGAACATTCAGGTGCGTTAAAAAAGAGCCAGTGGAAGTCGACAGTTCGTGGCCGTGGGGGGGACACGTAATGGCGGTGACGCAGAGGAGAACATGGAGGCAGAAGAGGAGGCGGTCGATGAAATTCAAGATGTGCCTTTTGAGGAGGCACTGGAAAGAGAAAAATAGGCTGTTGTGCTAGAAATTTGGGACATAAAGATACGTCAAGATTTGCACAAATGGTAAATACAAAGTACCATATAATAAACATGTACAGACCAGCATATGTACGTAACTCGTATGACATACATATTTATTACATACAAAATATAATATGAACATATATCATTGAAAATATGATACCGTATATGTCACCGTAAACGATACACGTATAGTACAAAGAACGTATTGATATGAGCATTTATGTGTGGTGGTATTGATAGGCGTATTAGTAGTAATGACTATGTAAAACTTGCTATTCCATAGGGCAAAAGTAAAAAGAGAATGGTAGGTGGGGAGGAGATTCGGTACCAAGCCTAGAAAAGTGTTACAAGACTTTTCTTGTAACACTTTATATGTTGCAATCTTGAGAGAGGACAAAAGCACCTCTCACTTCATCTCAACATAATTGCAACACCCTTGCAACATGATTGCAACAAAAGCGCTGGTCTATATCTAGTTTGATGGCGTTGGAGCCTCCACTTGTGCTCTTTGCCGTTGGCCAATTGCGATCCACTTCCATTGTGGAACCCCGGTAGCCACATCTTCCTCCTCCAGTATGGGGCGTATGTCCCACTCCATTGCCCTCCCCCTCCTTCCCCTAAACCCAAACTTAACTATGGAGGAAGCTCGCAGGCTGGTTGATGCTTTGCCTACTAAGGCTGATGCTCGTGATTTTTGCAGGCGCCTGATGATCATGGGGAGGTGTTTCGGGGAAATCATCATAATGAGTCAGGTGCCCACTCTCTATCGCCCTGATATAAATGATTGGATTGAGGGGCTGCGCGTGAATATCCGCTTGTTGTATGGCGCGTGAATATCCGCTTGTTGTATGACGCGGTGCAGCGACGATGTGAAGAAGGCGAGGCATAGAAATGGCCATGGGACGACGCGCGCAGGCGGAGCAGGAATAGTAGTGTGGCTACATTTTTTACAACCAGAGATTCCTGCAGTCTTAGAAATTGTGATTTTGGCCTTTACGTAAAGGTGGCTTCAGTATCATGAGCCTGTTTCATTGCTGCAAGGCTTTAAATTTGTGAGCCTGTTTAATTTTCCTTTTGCTTGCTGCTGTTTTTACTGCTTATTGCTGTTTCAACTGCCATGGTGCTGTTTGAGAGGTGTTAAGGTACCATGCCATGAGTTGGTACTGTAACACGCGGAGTTCATTTACATGTGGGATTGTAAACCCCAACGCCTGCCCGAGGTTGAACATTCCTGCGGTGATCGCGACATCCCATTGGAGAAATGGTTTTCCCCCGCAATTGCTCCATGGATTCTGGGCTTGATTGAGTGTCTTATAAGCCCTTCGGTAGGGTCTCGTTGTTACACAAGACTCTCCGTTTACATCCATTCACAAGCCGTTTAATTTCAACAAAAGGAGGTCGTAATAAGTCAAAGCACAATATTTATATAGCAACCCATAGGATAATTGCGCTTAAAATGTAGGTTACAATGTAATTTATTATAATAATTTATTTCACGGTAATCGGTTGTAAATCAAGGTCAATGCTTTACAAAAGCCATCCGGACCTGCCCATTTACGAGGGAAGGTACATACAAGGTAATTTGCTAGTTCTAAAATGCAATTGCAAACCATGGCCTCGTACTTACAACACATGTGATTTACAACAATGCATACAAAGGCAAAAATTGATGACGTTGTGAACCGGGCTTCAACCGCAGCAACGATCCCCACCAAAGCATATTAACAATATGCGAGGGAAGGTACATACAAGGTAATTTGCTAGTTCTAAAATGCAATTGCAAACCATGGCCTCGTACTTACAACACATGTGATTTACAACAATGCATACAAAGGCAAAAATTGATGACGTTGTGAACCGGGCTTCAACCGCAGCAACGATCCCCACCAAAGCATATTAACAATATGAAAGTACAACGGAATTTAGGAATAATCAATTGAAAAGAAAGCCGAACCTCCAATGTGATTTTGCCAGCATTGTAATAAGATATAGCCATGTTGTAAAACGTAGCCTAAATAATTTCAATATGATGGGTGTCCATCGCCCTGCAGCGGGAGCTGGCCAACGCGATATATAGGACGACGGCAAGCGTGGAGCAGGCGGCATTATTGATACCAGCGTGAGGTAGGCCCTTTCCTATCCCCGATCTTGATATCTTTGGTGTGGGTAGACAGTTATAAGATTGGCGACAACGGGGTTAGTCCCTATGGTATGGTGCCCTCATAAGGGTTATTCCGATAGGTTTTCCATTTCTTTTTCATAATAAATTCTCCATTTTCGAATCGGGTCTCGTACTCTATGTACCGACTAGTTTTTTCACCAGAGAGTTGTGACTCTGGAGGCCTGTGCTCGAGGCCACGGTCACGAACGGCATCTTCTTTGCTTGGGCATAAATAGGTGCATCGTTGGGATGGACTTGGCAAACTCTGTAGGTGACTGGAGCGACTCCGGTTAGGGCGGATGGAAGGTTGGAAACCTAGAGGCCTGCATATCCCATCCGAATTCCACTCCACGCTCTCGGTGCCGGGACGTGACGGCCCGCACTGCTCATGAGCTACATACATTGCTGTCCTTTGCCAGTACAGGGCGACATCACGGTTTGCTGCAAATCACTTTGGCGGGGGAGATCGGTTTGTTGGAGGAGGACATGGGTTGGGATTCCAAACCTTTCATTGGTAGCAAAAGGAGGAGGCCTGATGTGGAGGATGAAGTGTATTTGGACAACTTCCACACTCACAAAAGATACCTTTCGGAGGTGGGTGCCTGGGCTTGCATTTCCTCGTTTTGGTGTTTGCTCGGGCCGGGCCGATGCGAATGGCAACTCGTGTTGGTTCTTCTGTCTCGCAGGTTATGGCGTCTAGCTTGAACGGACTGAGAGTAGGGGAGGCTGCCTCCAACAGCACCAGGCCGTCACCGTCCCTGTCAGATCCCCTGGCCTCCCCCGCCCGTACTGACACAGGCTGTTTCTCGAGATCAGCGTCATCGTTTCCAAGCCTGGGGTATGTGTTCGGTTTGTTGTTGAGTTGAATTCAGAATTGGGGTGATGGAGAGGTTGGTCTGACCGGAAGGGATTGATATTAGGGATGATCTGTCAACTTTGGACTCCCCCATGTCCGAGGACAGTGATGAGAGCGTTGGCTATCGGATGCGTGGTGTGGAGAGTATGCAGCAAGGTGTTGTGGAAGCTTCTTCACTGAGTCCATCCTCTCCGCCACGGCGGACGCAGAGAATACCGAGCTCACACAACCTTCCTGCTGGGTCCTCCTCTTGGACACCGACACCGATGCGGTCTCCGTATGCTTCTTCCCATCCTCTGCCCTGTTCTCGACCTCGCAGCAACGAAGCAGAAGGTCGTCTGCCGCCCTCGCCAAGTGATGCCTGTCAGTCGGCGGATTTGCGGAAGGCTACCTTGTTACGGGCTTTGCACCGAGCTCAGTCACCAAGCCGACCTGCGTCTTCTGTGGTCAGAAAAGACAAGGTGACCGTTCCTGATGTACAGCACAGTGTGGTGGAAGTTGCGAGTGTGGCTGAGCAGACTGGATGCAACAGTGAGGTGCTGGGGTCCCCTCTACGTGGAGCCTTCCTTGGAGCAGCAGGACGAAGTTCAAGGGTGCGCAGCTTGCTTCTGGATGAGCAGCCAGCTATGTTCACTGGTGCCACATCTTCTGAGGCTTCATTGTCATCTGGGAATGAAGATCGGCAGTTGGGGAAGTCACATAGCGTTTCGGTAGTCGATGGTTCTGATTGTAAAATGAAGAGTGGTTCCGACCCTTCGAGCTTAAAGCCTGAGATATCTTTCAGCTACTCTTCCAAGGACGGCAATGTGTCTGACACGGAATCCTCCTTGTCACGGAAGTCTGCTAGGGCTTCTTGCTCAAAAACCAGTGCAAGGAAGCCGCCTACAGCACAGGTGAAGCAGGCAGAGGTGGATGAGGGGCTCCCGACCAGGACTGGCCAGGTGGCCAGCATCTGGTGAGACGCAAGAAGCGGCGGCGAGAAAACTGATGGAAAGTCACGAGCTTTGTTCACTATCTTTGTACATAACAGGCCTCCCATTGGCCCTTGTAAGCTGAATCTGTAAGTATGACTGGACATCTGGCTTCCCTTCTTCTACTGCACCGTTCTGGCACTTGTCGACAAACCTTACGGTCTCATGCTCAACGCACCCATGTAGAAGAGGCTGATTTGCCTTAGCACCCACTCGTAGTCTGTTTGCATTCCCAGAGTGTGAAGGCCATGATCAACGACTTCCTTGTCAACCCATGATTTCTCGATGTCATAGTGCAGCAGATTCTCCAACACCCGCAGGTCGTGTGAATATTCAGGATGCCTGCCACTCAAGAGGCACAGATCTTCCTCAAAGGCTTCAAACGGAAGCAGGTATCGAGACAACCCAATGGTGGTAACTTAGAGTATCTTACCCACAGAATGTGAGAAAGTGGTGAGGCTTGTACTGAACTCGACGTCACCGACCACAACAGCCCGAGTTGGTAAGTCATGAAGGAGGACAGATATGGGACAGAACGGACTGGAATGAAGACAGCAATACTTGCCAGGGCCTGGTACTCGGTAGTGTTGTTAGAGGCAAGAGAGACGAAGCCCGGCGGCAGCTCCAGAACAGCATCATTGTGGTGGTAATGCATTCTGAAGTCGACCCGATCAGTGGCAAAGAGACGCTGTGCCTGCCCCGTGAGCTTGGCCTCGCGGACAGAGACTTCAGAGCCCTACCATCACCATGACCATCAATTTAACCATAACCATGCAAATGAGCACGCACAGCTATCTCACGTCTCCAAAGTGACGATTCAATGTCCGACCTTGGGGTTGCGATCTACATGGCCACCCAGAGCCGCTGGAATGGCTTGGTGACCGAAGCTGATCCCGCAAGTCTTCACTTCCCCCCTGTCTAAGCCCCGTATGTTCTGCCCATACCCGGGGAGCAGCACGCAGCCTTCAGAACACTGACCCAAGTAAGGGCACACAAACCCCAGCAGCGTGCACTCTTACCTCCAGCAGCGTTTGGATCCAGGGATCACCATCATACACCCCGCTCAAAGATCCTGATATGAGCACACCGTCGAACTGGAGCACATCGTCAGGATATTCTCCTGCCTTCACATCGAAGCCTGACAAGACGGACGCTGACACAGTGAGACGCGTTTCGGACTAGTTGAGAATTCGTCTTATGTTCAGAGACTTCCACCGGTGAGACGGATGCTGGGAAGGTCAGAGGTTCTGGAATGATCGAAGGCCCGCTGCAGCAACGTGAGATAGCCACCAGTGAGGGAGTAGACCTCGGGCCGGAGATGCTCCTCCAGCCGCTCGCACTGGTAGAGAGCTACTCGTAAGCCAGCTCTCAATGCCATCGAAGTAGGACAAGCCTCCAGGCCGCTCGATGTTTCGCTGTTCTATAGGTAAGGGTTCATCAGAACAAGTGTCAGCCGGATGGCTACTCCAATAGAATGGAAAAGAAGATTTTAATTGTTGTCCACCAAGGACGCATTTCGTCAGTGAATTCAGATTGTCTGGATGCATGCATGTATGTCTGTAGCTTTAATCCTCTGATATCCCTATGGATGTACATATGTGAAATGATGCCCGTACTTCCACCAGTCGAGGTTCAATGTGCAAAATGGGGCAGGGCCCGGGACATCCCGCGAGGTACTGGTACTCGAGATGAAGCCCCTCACCGCCGCGAATGAACAAAACTGGAGACAACTGATATGCGTCCGCCAATTTTCCTGCGCAACTGCTTAGCCCGAGCCCTGGAGACGCCGGGACAGTCCTGTACATCGATGACCTTCAAGTTACGTAATAACGTCGCTGTATGACTGCCCAGCTCAGCAAGACCCCGGTCCGTGACACCGGATTTGGACACGCACAACTGGCGCAGTGCGTCATTCTTTCGGGAGTGCATCAGAGCGCGGAGTCCTTGATCGGTGACTGCACCATCTTTCACACTCACAAGCTGCAGTCTAGCTTCACTTCCAGCCAGTAGCTCGAGAATGGGGTCACCGACTGCACAGCCCCTCAGCTTCACCTTACTCAGCCTGTTCTGGCATTGCTCAACCACTGATCCCACTCCTGCACCTGTCACACGGCGACACCCAGTGAGATCCAGCTGCTGCAGATTCCGGAGCCGGGGTGCCATGGCTGCAAGCAGCTCGTCCGTCACAACATCAGTGCACGTCAGAGCCAGCACTTTCAGATTCCAACTCCCCCCGTCGGGAACCTGCGGGACAGGCAGACCCTCCTGTTTGTAGGCCATGGAGTTGAGCTCCAGATGTCGAAGACGGTTACAACCTCGCAGCACCGTCATGAGACCCTCTCCGGTGAGTTTATAACATCCCAACAGACGCAGCTCAGAAAGCCTGGGGCACCCCCTTGTAAGGTCCGCTGCACCGTCGTCATCCAGCCCCGATGCCACCGTCAAATGCAGCGACCTCAACACATTCCCGTACCGTAACAACTGTGCCAAAGAACCCCCACGCAGGGTATGACACTTCTCGATGGTCAGCGCTGACAGAGTTCTCGCAAATGCACCCACCACTTCGTAATCACGTTCTTCTAGCCAAGAGGCATCACGAAGAACCAACGCCCTGGTGTGCAGCGGGCATGCCCGGAGCAAAGCAACCTGCAAGAACAACCTGGCAATTCCAGGGTTTGGATCGAATCTCTCAAATCTCGCCACACGTTCCCTGTCGATCGCTCTACAGGTTGGCCCGAAGCACCCCTTCCTCTCCCTCAATTCAAGCAGAGCCAAATGGGCATGCCAATCCTTACAGACCAAAGAAGCTTCATGCCACTTCCCCCGTCTACGGACGTACATCAGAACGTGTTCGAGACATTCGCTATTCAGATAGCGTATGCCTTGAGGTTCGTCATCGTTCACAGATGTTCCAGCCTCAGCTCCGGCCCCCGCCGATGCGCCCCCAGGATTTGCGTCCCCAAGGTTGGCGCCCCCAGGGTCTGGCCGACGCCTGACCGCCCTCTCCTCACTCACAACCACACCCCTCTCCCCCGAGCGCTTCCTGCTCCGCCGCTTCTCCCTCACCATGGCAACCATCAGCGGAAGCAACTTCCACACGCAGATGTTGAAAACCAACAGCAGCAACCCCCCCACCACAGACAGGACCTCGAACGAAGCCACTGCTGCTGCGCAACCAACCCCAACCCCACCCTCCTCCTACTCCCTACTCCCCTCCTCCTACGCCTCCCGATCCACACCTCCACCCAAACCCTCACCTAATCCTACTGCCGCTGCTCCCCTTTCTCCACCAGATACTGCTTCTTGTACTGCTCCAGCACATGGTCGTTGGTGTACTGATGCAAGCAGTCGTTCATCTCCTTAGATTGCTCCCGGCACGCCCACACGACAGAAAACGTTCTTCCCGCCGCGCAGTCCGCGAACTTGGCTAGCACGGCGTCACACTCCTTCAGCGCCCGATCCTTCATCTTCGTCCGCAACCCCTCTTCCACCTTCTTCTGCAGCCTCGACTCCCGCGCTGCCTTGGCGTCCATTCCCTTGCCCTACTTGGCATCAGATGGCCATCTCCGCAATCGGACGCCTCGTCTTCTCCAGATCCTGCTCCGGCGCCGTCCAGGGACTATCCGAGAAGCTTCTGCGCTGCATCCAGTGATAGTAGGCATGGCGGGAAGGGTATTAAATAACGCGGATTAGGGTTTATATCATGTGCCCCGGAAAACACGACGATATCGATGCTGCGACGGTCTGTCATGTGACTGTGGGTTGAGATTTCTGCTGCTTGCATCCGGCAATCACTGATTGCGGTGTGTTTCTTGGCGGGAAGAGGATGGAGCTTGGGACCTGAAGCGCAACAGGCACTATGGAGCAAGTGCAAGGCTACGGGCACGGCTACATGCAGCAGCCGGGCGTGCAAGTGCAACAGCAACAGCAGCCGCAGCAGGGCTACGCGCAGCAGTATGGGTACCATCCAGGAGGCTACCAGTTCGGGATGGCGGCAGCGGCTCCGCCTCCGGTGCAGGCGCAGGGATTCTTTAATCCCTGGGATCCGCCGCCGCCTCCCAGCCCGGCGCCGCTGGATGTGGACCTGCAGAAGAGGATCGACAAGCTGGTGGAGTACGCTGCCAAGAACGGGCCTCAGTTTGAGGCTTTGATGAAGGAGAAGCAGAAGGATAGTCCGGCATACGCATTCTTGTTCGGGGCAGAGGGCCATGCTTATTACAGGTACAAGTTGTGGATCACCATCAACCCGCACTTGGCTGGACTGAGTCAGGCTATACCTCAGGCTCTGAATCCGGGGCTCCTGGTTTTGAATGCACCCGTCAATGCTCCTTTGGCACCTGTTCCCGGCCTGAACCCGGCCCTGAATCCGGGAGTGGCTGTCGGAGTGAGGCCGTTTGGCGGCCCTGTGTACTACGAGCAGCAGCAGCATCACCTCCACCATCACCACGGCCAGTTTCAGCCTGACAGATACGGAGGATATGGTGCTCAGCCTTTTGCAGCACAAGTTGCGTCATTGCCCCCGGATGTTGCAGCTGAGCTGAAGGGAGTTTTGGATAACTTGACTGGCAGTAAGGAGTCGATCAAGGTAGCCAAGACGTGGTTCTTGTCCCGGGCTGCTTATGCAGCCCCTCTGGCAGAGTCTATGAAGGATAGACTTCTTGCTACGGAGGACGTGGAACGACAGCTTCATGTGCTATTCGTAGCCAACGAGATCCTGCTGAACAGGTTTTGAATCCGGCTTCTGTGCTTTGGTGTTCTGATGGAATTGTCGGTCACTGTTGTTGGCTCTTTTGTGGTCAAGCTTGTCAGCATGTGAAAGGTCGTAGTTACAAGCTGCAGTTGAAGTTCGAAATGATGTTTGTGCAGAATGGGCCAGCGGAGCAATCCAAAGGAGCTTGATAATGAAGCGTTGGCTTTTCGGCCTGTTTTAGGTGCCATGCTGGGTGCAATATATCACAGCAAGCACAACGTGGAGTCCAACCAATCTCGGCTCCAGAAGATGTTGCAAGTCTGGGGTCAGGCGGAGGTTTATGACATCGACACTGTCAATCAACTGGAAGGAGAGATGGTTGCAGGGCCTCCACCGTTACCCAGGTTGCACCCGGTACCATCTATGGTACCACCACCTCCGCCACCAGAAGCTGCAGCTCCAATACCGCAGGCAGCAATTCCAGGTACTTTAGTAACAAAGTGACTCCTTGCGATTGGTTAAATAGAATAGGTGTCCACGGATTCTTGGGGGGCATTGTTGAGATGCTTGGATTCGTCAAGTCTTGGGTCTCCCCCTGGCTAATGTCTGTGTATGCTCGGTTATGGGTGCAACAGGTCAGGTGCCATACACCTATCCCTCGCAGTGGCAGCAAGAACCTCAACGCAGCACCCAGCCACCTGACCATCAACAGGATCAACAGCCACAGGCACCCCCACAACAGCAAGCTCCCCAGCCAGCCCAGCCTCAGCCACTGCAACCACAGCCATTGGTCCAGACCCAACCTCAGAGTCAGACTCAGCCTTTGTCGCAGCCACAACCAGCAGCAGCTGCAGTGCAGGTGCAGGCCCCATCACCCCCTCCGTCCTCTGCTTCCCAAGCTCCAGGGTTTAGCAACGTGCCTGCTGCACCTCAGTTTTTTAGCGCGTCAGGCTTCAACCCCTCAGGACCACAGTTTGTGGCAGCGGGGTCTGTTCCCACCTTGTATACTGGGATGACTACACCGTTCCTAAACCAAGTGCCAATACCTGTTGTTCCTCCGGTAACAACGCCAGCCATCGCTCAGCTCCCAAGCATAAGACCACCACTTGATGCCAGCACCCCTTATCCTCTGTTCCCACCAGGGCTTATCCCTGGGATGGTTAGAAAGATGCAGATAGGCAGTGGTGTACCCTACTCTCCCTTGAGCCCTCTCGACATTCCTACTGTTATTCCGGCATCCACAGCGTCCGAGTCTTACATTTTGGAGCGCGTCTCCAAATTCTTCAACGACATCGGGGAGATCGATCCATTAGACGGGCAACAAAGGACAAGTGCAGATGGCGCCACCAACGACGACAGCGACGATGAAGAGAAAAGCCGTGATGGTGGGGCGCGCATACCTCCGATGCGTATGCAGGTGGACCTAGAAACAGGTACCCTTCCAGACGGGAGCGTGGAGCACAGACCCGGCGTTGGTGGTGCCGGGAGACTGGGTCTTGGAGCTGAGGCTGATCCCAACAAAGTCACCCAATACGACGACGTCTACACATCTTACAGGAAGCAGCGTAGCACAAATTATCACACATCTCTTAGTGCTAGAGCTGTTTCAAGATGACCCTAGCCTTCGACTCAACAGGTATCTAGCTCTTCGAGAACCAATTAAATGTCACAATTCAGTTTCTTTGTGAACTGACGAGGGAATCGCCCCAAGACATAGGTAGGTACCACCCTAGAGGCTTTCACGTTGCTTGGGCTTGTGTTCACGATCGCCCCCGTCCGTCGGCAATGACAACCTAATCTGACACACTAAAATTCTCGAAACGCAGAGAAACACACTTCAAGGCTGGCGAGTCCGGTCTCACGGTCTTCCCCCTCGCCGCTTTGCAGTCCCGCCGTCGACTCCTGTTGCGGAGGCTTCGTCCGGTACCACGGTTTTCTGGACAATGACAACTGGCGTGCCTGTGGAATCCGTGTGCTTCCCTGCGAAGTACCAGAAGGAGTAACCCAGCACTAGAAAGTTGAGAATCAGAATGGCTATCCAGAAGAGAGCCTCTGACCAGCTCCCCCAGTTCTCATCGCTGTGGTGCCCATGCCAATCGAATCCTGCTGCGCCGTCCATCTCCACAGCCGCTGCAACCGTCAGTTTTATCTCTCTCTGATCAGATCCCTTGTGACGTCGATCTCCGTGAACTGCCGTCTACACATGTAGTCCGGACTGGCTCCACTCGATCGTCTTCGCAGATGGAAATCTCAAATCGTGGGTGACCTCGGGAAGGCTGCTTCCTCACCAGGCTCCGAGATCAGAAGCCAGTATGGACTGTAGATGTGAGAGAGATTCGCATCCTCGGGACGATCCTTTTTTCTTTTGCTAATGTTAGCCTGGAATTAATTAGTATAGCAACAGGACAGCGTGTTCAACTTTCAAACTTCCCTCCCTTTCCTGCACTTACGCCTTCCTGCCCGTCCCTCGACTGTTCCGTAGATTAGCACTCTGTACAGTACAGTAATTTCTTGAGCCGGGCTCGGAAGTGTTTGATGATTCTGTGAAGCCTTGGAGTGTCTCATCAGCTGGAAGGGTGGTTGTGGTTTTTGTTCTCGAGACATCGTGTTGTGTTATCGGCAACTCGTGCATCACTATGCTGCTGCGCACACCGCCTCCGCGGCAGAGGCCCCCTGCCCAGCCGGGTTCGCAGTCGCCCGAGGAGAGGGGCTCTTTTTCTCTGCACCGCAGGTTGTGGGAGCAGTCATCCATGTCCACACCCTACCATCACACCATCAATGTGCCCTCCCCACCTAAGAGACCCCGTTTTGTTTCCGGAGAGGATGAGCCTGGGACCCCTTCCTTCAGAACTCCCCTCGGGGCAGGGCAGCAGCTGGTGCCTTATGGACAGAGCCTCTCGGTGCAGGATAGTCTAGTTCGGGCTGAACAAGGAGGGCATTTGGAGGAGGACGAGGAGCCCCTCCCTCTGGATTGGGATTCCATGCGGTGCACCTACAAGTGTACCAATATGGTACTGCAATGGCTTGTGTTGTGGTGGGGATGCCGATTGTGTTTTGGAGGATGGTAATTGGGAGTTTGATTGTGGGTGTACGTATGGTTGACTGGCTTGCAGGTGAAGTCTGAGCTTCTGGCCACTTTGGAATCGTCCTCAAAGCAGGTTGTTGAGCTGGAGAGCAGCTCCAAGAGCCTGAGAGCTCGGCTGGATGCTGCTGGTGGGTGGTGTTGTGACCGAGGTGTTTCGTGTCGGAAGTATGTGGATGTGCAATGGCAGTCAGTCACGGGTGGTTGTTTGTGTGATTTCTGATGCAGAGGCGGAGAATAAATTATCCCAGGAGAAGATTTCGTCTTTGGAGCAAACTATCCAAGTGGTTAATGCTCGAGAGAAATCTCTACAGTCCCAGAGGATGACTGAGGTTGAGAAGGCCGAAGAATTGCTTCGGCAGCAGCTGAAGAGATGCAACGAATTGCAGGTAGCTGGTTTTGTCTTTCATGTTGCATTTGAACATGCGTATGTAGGGATGTGCTATGTGGGGTGATGATTCTGGTCTACGACATTTGGGGAAATGGTTTCAGTCCTAGCACTGGCCTCGCAGGCAAAGGTTAGTAACAGCTGTTTGTTCAGGCACGCCTGCAACAAGAAATGAAGCTGAAGGCAGAGGCCGAAGCCTCGGCAAGTGAGGCCATAGCTCGGGCTGTCAATGCTGAGGCAGCAAAGGACAAGCTGGCAGAATCTGCAGCATGGGAGGCAAAGCAGCTGAAAGAGCAGCTTGAAAGGCTAAAGAAAGATAATGAATCTGTTGTTTCCAGGCTACAGACAGAGGTGGTATTTCAAGATCTTGTTTGAGTACTTCCATCATCAGTTAGAGATCCAACATTTTCTGTGGGTCAGTTTTCATGTGTGTGGACTTTTTTTTCTATGCACGCTAAGCAGAGATTTCCATGTCTGCAGAATATGCTGGAAAGAGGGCACGTACAGAGCACAGCAGCTGAAGGAGAAACCCTGAAGGTGCTGGTAGAAGACTTGCAGAAACGTTTGGCAGAGGTAATTCGAGGTTGCCTAGCTTTGGTCTTCTTTTGGCTTTCAAATTTGTTTTCTGCATGCAGTTGGTAGTTCAAATTCTGGTGTTGTGAAAAGAATTTTTGTCCTGCAGAGCAATGAAGAAAAGCGAGAGCTGGAGCACAAGCTGTGTAGTGCAGTGGCTCAGGCTGTCACACGCATTACCAGCCCCTCAGAAGCTGACTCCGTGATTAAGCATCTTCGGGAAGAATTAGCTCAGAATGTAAGTATATGTTAGTTTTGCAGGCTTCAATCGTCAGGAAGACAAATCTCTAGGATGTTCTCTGCGATCCCAACAAGTGTCCAGCATCGCCTGTTGTCTGACGTCTTGTTCCTTCTGAAGTCCGCAGATGTGCTGGAAGCAAGAAAGTTAAAACAGGTGCACACCAATGTCGAACTTCTTAAAGAGAAACTGGAAAGTGAGAGAGAGCGCGCAGACAGGGCAGAGGCCGCACTTTCAAATCTTGTGGATATGGAGTTAAGAATCTGCGAGCTTGAGGGTGAGCTCCAGGCTTGGAAAGACACTGTAAATCAGCTCCCAGGTGTTTTTCGCCGTGAAGATGTGCTACCCAAGTTTGAACAACTTCAAAAGTATGTATTTTCTCTTGTTCGAGCTTTTACTGGTAACGTGTGTCGGTAATCGGACGTCTTTGAGACCTTGGTTTGCGGCAGTCTGAAAGGAGTAAGTCGGTTAATGTGAACAGGGATGTCCTAGCAGAGTCGGCTAAAACAGGGCAAGTGAGCACTCAAGTTGCAGAGCTACGCAAGGCGTTGGAAATCGAAGAGGCTGCAAAACTAGAGGCCTTTTCACGGGCTGAGTCCGCTCTTGGGCAAGTGGCCGAAGTTAATGTAAATCTGAAACGCATGGAGCGCAAGGTAGAGTGTTTTCGCCTGGCTATTAGTTCTGGACTACTGTTGCAAATTGTGTGGTGAGCGATTCTCAAGTTTCTTCTCGTTACAATGCATGATCATGAGGCTGACGGCTTCCATTTGCAGATGGCTTTGCTTACTAGGGAGAGGGATGGGCTGAAAGCTATTCTTGCTTCATATGATGAAGAAGAAGCTGTGATATTGAGTCATCAGAAGTCAGGTAGCATTGTAGATCTTGCGACACCTGAAAAGGTCAAGCAAAAACGAGTACAGGTATTTCCTGTCTCCTGCTTACTTTAGTCGGTGACATACCCATTCTGTAGTCTGTAGCTCTATTCATCTAATCGTAGAGGATGAAGCAGGAGTTGGAATCGGCACTGGAAGATGCCAGACGGCATTCGGAGTCTCTGGAAGAGAGCTTGGATGCGACATCGGCTGAGCTGAAAGCAGCACTAGCGAGAGTGGGACAACTTACCGACCAGTTGAAGGAAGCAGAAGGAAGGATTACAGCACTGGAGGGAGCGGAGTCTGCGCTTAGGGAGTTCAAGGTGCATGTTTGACATTATGCACGTTTGGGTGGGAATGAACATCAGGCGGTGATATGGAACCCTTTCGCCCAGCAGCCAGCTAGAAATGGAGTGGTTATGAGTCTGCCCTTCACTGGGTATTTCGACACATGCTGACAGTATTCCACATGTCCTGGGCCTGTTCAGGAACCACTAGTGTGCCAAACTTGTACCTGACTTTTTTGTGTGATGCTGGTGATTAAAGGCATTATCCTTGTCCTCATCAACATCCAGATTGGACGAGGAGATTTCAATCCAGCCACCACCAAAGTCTTGCGCATGTTAAACAGCTTGGAGATCGGGACAGACGAACGCCATGTCCAGCTGCAGGCGGAGGTGGACAGCTTGAGACACAAGTTGCAGCTCATCCAACAGGGATCTACGGGTTTAGGTTTGCGCCTCTCCACGTTCCTGAGTTGCCTTGTGCCGTAGGCGGATGCACGCAAGTGTGAGAAGCACAGCCCTTACTCCCTCTAACCTTGCAGAGTCTGATAAAGTCGGCCACAATCGAGACAACGAAGTCCTGAGGCTCACGCAGCGAGTGACTTCCCTGGAGAAACGTGAGGCGAGGTAAAGCAATCCATCCCGTCTCCTTCGTCTACCGAGCTGACGTCCCTTGTATGTACGCCGGTCACAGGCTAACGCCTTGGTACTCTCCTCAGGTACAGGCAAGTATTTGCTGACAAAATTGCAGCCTTCAGGGAAGCTTGCTACTTGCTTTTCGGCTACACGGTAAGTCGACTCCAACGTGTTGGTAGAATCAGGTCTGCGAATGAGGCTCCTCCAGTCCATGGTCGAAATCGATCTCACGGCGCCTTCTTTCTCTGTCATGGCCAGGTGAAGATGGCAGAGCAGCCGGATTCGTCCGGCCTGCCCCTGACTCTCCTAACCCTGCGGTCCAAGTATGCGCAAAGCGATGACGAGCAGCTCGAGTTTCAGTACACGTCTGGCTGTGTCAATATGATTGTAAGCTCTTGATTGCTTGCCTCCTGGCTCCTTGCTATATTAGCCTTTCTTCTTCGGCTGACGAATGGCGTGCCTTGCTTGACCAGGAGAATTCGTACACCTCGTCTCCAGATCTCGCGCCGCAGGTGAGTTTGTTAAGGTTTTCACCCAGCTGTACTGCCTACACGGTTTGCCTCTTCATCGCTCAAGCCTCCCTCAAGCCTCCGCTTTGGTTTCACCTTCAGGTGAACACGTTTTTGAGAAAGTGGCACTGCATTCCCGCCTTCATTGCCAACCTCACCATCGAGTCGTTCAATAAGGTCACCATGGGCTAGCAGGCGGCCTGCCACTTTTGAAGGAAACCTCAACCTGTTCTACGTATGCTGGAGAAGGGAGGTACAGGAACCTCAAATCGGATGACACGCTGCAAAACAAGACTGGAAGTGAAAGCCTGTCTAGACGCACCAATCTGGCAAGCCCTTTCTGGCGGGGAGAGTCGGGTTGGCTGAGTTGGGATTTGAGTTAGTGCGGTGGGAAACCTGTAGCATTGGTCTCTTATCTGCTGAGCACGATTTCTGCGGCCCTAGTTAACGATACAGTTGCATTAACGTGCACCACTATGTGAAGCACTGCATGACACGTCCCAGCTTCGTCTGAGACAAGATACCCTGTTCGTCTTACATCCGACAACCTGTTCGTCCTAAATCCTAGCCTTGTCCGGGACAAGATAAGCCATTTGTCTTACATTCGTATGCCTAGTTGATCTGATCTTCGAAACGGTGGGGTCCGAAGGACTGTTGAACCAAGGGGTTTATTGTAGAGTATGAAGGAACTCATGATATCCTTGCATTACTTATTTAAAATTTTATAAAGATACTTCCATACTTATATTTTTTATGTACTCTCATAAGCTTCATAATCCACTGTAGTAGGGCACTGGGTAGTGAGGTGCTTGGATACCACAAAACCTACCTGCAGGAAGCAGGGGTGCAGCAGGCAGGACATGCGGTGGGGCGTGGTTGGTCGGTTTCCGGCACCTCGGCAATTGACCGCGGTTAGGACGGTCCCACGTGAGCTCTTGGTTCTGCAGGACTCCACGTCGGGGTAACGGGCAGTTAAACCCCCCTTCAATTGCGCGAGCTTTGGAGGCCATTAGAATAAACGGCAAGGAGGCGGGGAAAGGAACGGCGACGCGACTCTACGGTCCCAAGGCCTCCTCCCGCTCTTGTGGCTCACCGTTCACGCCCCAAATCCAGTCTCAGTGTCCATCCACCACATCCCCCGCTGCCAGCCTCGACTCCCCGCCTGCCGCCATGCTGTCTCCGCATTACTCCTTCCCCTTCCACAGACTCACTCCCGCCGTGTGCTGCCACTGCCACGCCTCTTAATTCCAGCTGGATTGCGCCGCCCGATTGCGCTCCTCCGCCAGCGCCAGCTGAACGAGCATCCGCACCGCATGGGTTAGCAGGACGCCGTCTTGCAATTGCGGCAGCCCGGCGGTGCCATGGCCCGCTCGCACGCACTCTAGCGTAGGGCAAGGCTGGCATGGTGCGCATGGACACAGGGGTGCTCGCACGCACCCACGCCCTCGCCGGCATCACAAGAATGGTGGCAAGCAGGATCGGAGCAAGACAGGGAAAAAGGCAGGTCGCGGATGTTGAGGCAGAGCGAGAACCTTGTGCATCGCCTGTTTGCGCGGCAGATCGCCCGCGGTTCTGCTAACAATCAAGTATGCGTGCTCATGCTGCCGGACCCCAGGTTTTTTCTTGCGGAATTAATTGCCGCCTTTTCGTGTGCTGATTGCTCCTGTTTGGGATGGCAGGGGCTGAGAAACCGGCAGCTGTATGAGAACATCGTGCCGAGTCACACCGTGTATGATGTGGATTGCCCTGACCATGTGTTCCGGAAATTCACCAACGACGGACAGTATCTTGTCTGCTTTAGTCGGAATCTCCAGGATCTTGTTGTGTACCGCCACAACTGGCTGAGCCACTGTTGTAAGGGGGCTGATTGCGACGCTTCGGATGATCTCCCTCCCAAGTCCAAGAAGTTTGAAAGCTACTTCACACAGCTATATGTCGTATCGCTTGCCTCGGGTAATGAAGTAATCTGCAAGGATTTTTTCCTGACGACGGAGAATAATTTGTATGGCATCTTTGCGACCACGACTGGGCCTGATTATTCCGCCCCGGCCACCCGAGGTTCCGTGCCGGGTGTTCCATCGGTTGAGAAGATCTCCATACACCTTGTTAGGTAATACTTGCTTGTGCCACCTGCAGGAGCTTCATGGAGGCGTTGCTCGTTTGGCAAGGTGCTGATTTTTCCACCGTTCCAGCATGAGCATCGTCTGCCTTGATTTTGCAGGTTGTCGGATGGAGTAGTTGTGGACGAGCGCGTCTTCCATGATGACTACATTCAGCTCTCGCACAACGTGGGGGTGGGGGGAATGGGGGTCTTTTTGTACGATGACTTGCTTGTCGTCCTGTCTATTCGGTTCCAGTGCATCTACATCCTGCAAGTCCGAGAGGCCGGCTTGCTTGTGGACGTTCGTAGCATTGGTGCTCACTGCAGGGAAGATGATGAGCTGAAGATACATATGCAGGTTCAGGTAAATATTCACTGTTTCAAGCTTAAAGTTGGACTGCGATTTTTCTGGATGTCTAAATGTTTTCGGCGCAACATCCAGGAGGAAGCTTGGTTCCAGCAGCAACAGGCAGCAGTTCGCAAGGCCAGGGGTGTGCAGACGGAAAGCGATGCTCCACAAGCACACGGTGAACAGCAGCAGAAGGAAGGTTTGCCTTTCTGCTGGAATGCAAACAGCAACCTGAAGTTAAGAAACCGACAGAACGGTAGAATTCATTTGAGAGGGCAGCCTGCCGCTTCCAGGGCATGTCACTCGCCTGGAGGAAGTCATTCTATCCAGGAAGGCACAGGTGGGGCCATTCCTTCTACTCCTACAGGAATTTATGGTGGACTTCAGGGTGCTGACCTTGACCTTCAGTATGACGGTTACTTCAGAGGGTTGTTCACCAGCTTGGACAACGGTCACAGGCAGCACTATAGGGCCGGGGCCCCGGGCGTTCGTGCAGGTGACCCAAGTTCCTCGCAGGGTAGCCATTCAAGACAGGGTAATGGCTTTGAAGCCGGTCCTTCGCAGGACAGCCGTGGAGCTGCCATGCGCCTTAGCAGAGCATTCTCGACTTATGAGAACGTGTACGGGAACCAGCAAAGGGCACACCATAATGCACTGGCCTCTACCAGTGGGAGTGGGAGTGGGGGGCAGCAACCTGGCACAGGTCCGCCTTCATGGCAAAACCGATCAGTTTCTAGTGCTAGTGGAGAGAGCACTGACCTGCTGACCAGCGAGAGAACAAGTTACTCCCACCGGGCATCTAGCACCACCCTGACTAGTACCACATGCAGTGGCAGCGGGAGTGGGAGTGGGAGCAGCAAGAGAGACTGGAGTGTGACAGGTGGCAGTGTTAGTTATGGAGAGGCAGGTGGAGGTTCAGGAAGTAGAAATACAGTGGAAAATAATCATGCTGAATATGTTGTGAGCAGCAGAGCTCTTCGAGGTCGTGCATCAGGGCTAACTGACATGATGAAGGTTGATGAAGCTGGTGCATCCGTTGCAAGTGCACATCTGGCTAATGGTGGTTACCAGCCGCCAACAGCACAGACAGCTGTGGCTACTGCGCCGCCCATGTTTTCAGGATCTAGATTTGTAGCTGATGGTAGGGGACCGGTGAGGGGCCCAGACATGCAAAATGGTTCAGCGTCTGCACCAGTGCATGATAGTATCACTGGTGCAGGACCCAGAGTTAGCTTAGTTGCCGAAGGTAGTCGGCGAGCGCCTATCAGTGCTCACCGTCCCAATGCAGTGCCGAGAAGCAGTGGTAACATGTTAAGGGGCGGAGGACTTTCAAATCCCCCCTCCTCTAATGGACGACCTGCAAATGTATTGCTTCACGGTGCAAATGGTGGTGGAGTCGGGCCACAAGCAGAAAATGGCAACAATGCAAGGATTCCGGATGGGGCAGGACAACAAGGAAACCTTATGTTAGGTGGTTTAAAGCAAAGATTGCTCTCGTTTATTTTCCAGGGCATTCGGAATGATGCCGACCCAGTCCAGGTACTGCGTATTCTCCTTTGTTTGCTGCATATACGCTTCTCTTATTTGTTTTCAGCTCTGTATGGGTGCTGATATCAAGGCCTGTTGTGATGCTAGGCTGTGGCATGTTCTAAGCTTGATGCTGTAAATGCTGCATGATCACAGAGGGCGAACCGTTTGAAGAGATTTTACTACTACTTCCAGCAATATGTAGATTTGGTCATGTGGAAGGTGGGGCCATGAAAGCTGTGTCTTGTTTTGACTGTTAATCATGTTGTAGTTCCTAGACTTGCCGTTCACAACAGTATGATATGTGTGACAAAAAGGAGGATTGATTTTGCGAAGTGTGTGACGATTGGAATGCACTTTCCAGGTACAATTTCTGGATCGGTATCATCTGCTGATCAAGTTTGGCAGCGTTGAGGGGGTGGTAAGTTGCTTATCCTCCAACAATTCCCCATCAAGCAATCCTATTCAGGGGAGTGCTCGTGGGTCTGTGTTAGACTGCTGCACTTCAATTCAAGAGGCAGCTGGTTCTCAGGATTGCTTTGTTTGCCAGAGGTACATTAGTTTTTGTGCTTACACCTTTGTGGACTTTTGGAAGCAGGTTCAACGGACCGCAGATAATTCCGCGCAGAATGCTTTTTTCGCTGTGTATAACCTCGAGACAACGGAGATGCTGGGATTTTATCAGGTTGGCTGGTGATTTTCTTTGCGTAAAGTTGGACTTGGATGTAACCGTTTTTCTGGTGCAACACCTTTGTGACGGTTTCACCTGTGGCCCTTCAATGTGTTTTCCCAGCTTCTTCCCTAAAGTATTGAGGGTCAACGTGTTTTAACTACCTTCTGACCTGTGTGGCTGCAGAACTCGTCGGAAGAATTTTTGTTGTCATATGAGCACTATTGTGATCATTTTAGGGTGGTACCCTCTGTTCCCGTTTCAATGAGCTTCATAACTTCTCATTCAAACAACTTACATGCTCGGGAGCAATTTCACAAGCAGAAGGCTGCCCTCATCAACAGCAAGATCGCTATGGCCCAGGTTTGTTGAGCTGACGATGTTTTTCTTCTCTTTCTCTGTCCTTTTGTCAGTCAGATTTAACCCATTTCTTTGTTCCCGGATCTGCTGCAGGTGGTGAGGAAAACTTTAGCGTCCTTGCCTTTCACCTCGCAATCTCATAGTCCTTCCCCTTATTTCGATCAAGCCCTGTTCCATTTTGACGAGAAGGTCAGTAAGGATCCACTGGTATCATGTGCGTCGATATTTCTTCTGAGACAGTGGTGGAGTCTCTGCTGCGGCTGCTGATGATGCCTGTGTGTACACTGTTCAGCTTATATCAGCTATTGACAGGCATAGGCCTTGCATGGAGCACCCTGTCAAATTCATCTCCAGGCGTCGCCCTAATTCTCTGAAATTTAAAGTCAACCCTGGTAAGAAAGTGCCGTGACCCGTCGTTTGGGTTTCGTTGCAACTGGCCAATTGCTCTTTTTGTTCAGCAAGTTTTCTTACGGCGACTTGGGCGCAGGGTTGGAGCTGGGTTCTAGTGATGGTCGAGGAAAGCGCCTGGCATCATTTATTTTTCACCCCATATATCCATTCGCGATCTCAGTGCAACAGGCTTACTTGCAGCCGTCCATTGTCAATTTTCACTTCCGCAAGTGAAGTATATTCGACGCGGAATGTGGTTCGTTTGCGCAAAACGTCAGCGGTTGGAGGGCCTCGGCTTGATCACCTCACTAAATTTTTTTCTTGTCCAACAATTTTGCCCAGGAAGTGGAAGCATCGCTGCGATCGACGACTTCCATCTTTTCTGGTTATGCAGGTTCTACATTTGTAACCTGCCTGTACACTAATTACTGAAATATGATTGATCAGATTAAAGAGACGACAGTTAAAGCTTTGTCCCAAAGCAAAAATGAGATGCCGTGCATACGACATGGCACGAGCAGTTGCCTGACTAATGATTCATGGCGATCCAAATACCTACCCCTCCCCTTGCACCAGATTTATTCTTGAGCTATGTAAACAGTGGACTTGGAGAATCTACGAATCGACTCCTCGATTTCCCGCAATTGGGAGTCAAGAGTGGTCTTCACTTTCACCTGAGAAGGCGTTTCCACGTACAAAGGGAGGCAGCTCAACCTGTGTTCAAGCTCCTGTTTGTCTGTGTGTCAAATAGGGAGTGTCCAATTTGTGTGGCACAGAAATGTGGTGTTAATTAAACAGAGAGGCCTCAGGGTTTCAAAGAGGTGTCAAACCAAGGATACTGGATTCCAGAGTCTTAAGTACGTCTTTTCTCTCATCATCTTTCATTTGAACCACACCGGGCGGAAGCTTTTTAGCCTTCTCTTGCAGCAACCTGTCACATCACCTGCTTTGCCGTAAGACTCGGCTTAAGACCCTATCAACTATACAACGTTTCCAGCAGGCTCAGGAGCGAACTCACCTTTGTTCGGCATCCTGAGCAAGCTCAATTTTCCGTCGCAGTAAGCTGCATGGCCCACCATACAAATCATCCTGTGTGATATGCTGGTGAGCTCAACCCTACCAGCCGATTTAAGAGATAGGGTTGGTACTTACTATGCCGGAATTTTGCCATAGTTCTCCTTTTGCCTATCGTCCTTGACCTGGATAGGCCTTGGTGGTTGTTTTGTCACCGCATCATACAAGTTCTTGCTCACAAAGTCTATGGTTATCTTGGGTTTGAAAGGCACACGAGGCTTCATGAACCACACGCTTCTGTGTAAGATGGGGCAACACTCTTCGGCGGCTATGCTTGGGGTTCGTAAGAAATGATTACAACAACTTACGTCTGCTTTGATTTTCCGCAGTTTCTGTTTTTCGGTTGCCGCGAAGTCGTCTGCGATCTTCGTAAGGGCCTGTTTCAAGTCCACAGAAACTGCATTTCAGCACACCTGAACCCGTATTTTACACTTCAGGTCGAGAGTATGATCGGCCTTAAATGGATGAATTTGACCTAGTGGCGACGACTTAAGTGTTGTGGTGAATGGAGACACCCTTTGGTGAAGACAAGATAAAATCCTTCCCGTCACAGGATGTACTATGATACCAAGCTTCTCTCTGGGACATGGTGACAGGGAGCTGCCAGAAAACCTGAACAGCATAACAGAGCTACGAGGGAACACTGCCCATGGACACCATGTCCTCAAAACGGTGTGACGCCTACTATGATGAGATGCAAAGGGGGTTACACTCAGCAATAAACAAGGCACGAGCTTACTACCTGTTCCTTCGACGCCCGGTTTCGTTCACTCTGTTCCACAATAGCTGCACGATTATCCCTAGTATGATCCCGAGGAGTAATTCCAAGCTCTCGCATCTCCTCTCTGTCAAGCGTACTGATTCATTCCTCTAGCTCCGCACAAACAAAGAACCATGCAACAACCCAGACCTTGACCACACCATCCAGAACTCAAACACACCAAGTCAAACCTGATCCCTTTCGGCGGCCTCAGCAGATTATCAACTTGGGAGCTGTCAATGTGACTGGGCAAAGGGCCCTTCTTGTACTTATTGATCTTAGGAGCTCCCAGGTCATCATGATCCTAGACGGGGGAAAGACAAGGTTTCAACAAAAGTACTCTGCCTCCGCCTGACGCCAGGGGACTGAATGAAATCCTTTGGCATACCTCGACCATTCATATATCAATCTCATTTCACGATAACATGAACGCAAAGCAGTGTTAGTGTGAACATGCCGATGGATAAAGGAGAGAGCTCTTGTCCGCTCCCTGGGCTCCAGGAAGCCGCCCATCTGGAACAAGCTTGTAGATACTCTCATCTTCAATCCCTGACACCAGTCGCTTCAAAGCTTGCAAATTCGACTTCTTGCAAGAGTTCTGAAGCACCGTCGGCCCCATAGACAGGAGAAATCCTGCTGCGGTTGCGCAAACAAGGCAGACAAATACAACCAGACCAAGACACCGCAACGCATCAGCGACATGCACAGACCGTCAACCGAGCACAAGCAACATGACCACAGACGTTAGAATCCGAGGACGGCAGACCACTACATTGGAGCCGGCGACGGCGGTGGCTACACACTACACGGGCAAATATACGCGTCACCCAGAAACGAGCGTCAAGACTTCCGGACAAAACCTAATCGAACAAAACGGGGGCCGTTCCCGTCAGGCCGTCAATTAAGGTAGCCGTTACGCAGTTCCGTCAGGACCCTTCCCGCTCTGGCGACCTTCTTGAGCTCCAAACGTGGCCAAAGCTGTGCATTGCTGGATCGGGATCGGACATTGGCTCCATGCAGGAGGCAGTGCTGCACTCACTCACGTTATTGCAACCAAATCCACCAGAAACATAATGTCGCGAATGTGACGTGATTCAAGCTTGATTCCATCAAATCTGGCCATGACAAGGAGAAGAATGTGCGGCACCACACATCACAACGTTTGCAGGAGGGACAAGAATGTGCCGTACCTCAGGGTTGCACATTCTGTGTTATAGAGAGCAATTGGAACTTGAAAGCTCATGTGAATGACAGCTCGACTTGGCATAGCATATGGTGGGTTCCCAGCATGGGACCGGACTCTGGACTGTTTCGAACATTGCTAGAGCAGAAGGAGAAGGAATTGGTCTCACTGTGTGAACATCAAGTGCACCTTCTTCAGGACCAGGTACCTAGTCATTGTCTCTTCAGGACCAGGGAGTTAATTCTTCAAGTCTCTCAGTAATCTCTCTGGCTAGAGCCTGTCAAACTGGCTATCGTCGGTTGCATTGAGTACATAACTCGTCCAGCATCCTTTCTTTGTAGATTGCTGACAGGGGCAAGGAATCGGAAGACTTAGCAGAACGACTCACACAGCTACAAGATGATTTTCAGGTTTCAATTTCCCGAACTTTGCATTCATGCTGGCCTCCTTCTATCAATTTTGCTGAATGCTACCGTGTTGTGTCTATTATGTGCAGTACAATCTGGGCCTCCTGGACGATAGAGATGCCGAGCTTGCCCAGTACGATTCAGCCATTTTATCTTTCCAGGTGACCAACAAGTTCTCCCATGAAGTTGACCTTCATGTCCCGAAGTGTTATACGAATTAGAATGGTGTTATAATTATTCCTGAGTTGCACATTGGGCCTTGATCAATCAGGCTGCAGCAAAGGAGCAAGAACGGCAACTTCAAGAAGCGAAAGCAAGACTTGTGGAATCCCAGAATGAGAGGGATCAGGTTGGCGTCGTTTCATGCAGCGCAGTCATAACAGACTTAGCTCCCCGAGAAGAACATCTGCTCTGATGTGTTGCTCCCCCACCCATATAGGAAAGGATAAGGACGAGGGAACTTGAGAATCACTACCAGAGGAAGCTCAAGGAAATGCAAGATCAGGTATGCTGTTGCTTTATAGCTGGTATCTGCCAGCTTGAACATTCGGAACATACAGAAACTGGATTTCCGCAGGTGCAAAACCTTCGTTTGACGAAAGAGGAGCTGCAAGCAAAGCAAAGGCTTGCTTTTGAGGCTACCCGTGCAGGTACTTGGCAACTCAAGTGCTTTGTTTTCCCCAGATCATGTTGCCGAAGGCATCCTGAAGACATGCCTCTTGGAGCAAGTTTCTGGTCACTTTTGTCGATTTGCTCTGTACAGGTGTCACGGAAAAGCTTTAGTACATTACTAGTAACTTGTAAAATTTTTTTGCTTCAGACCTGATGCGACAGTTGATGGAAAAACAGGAGCAGTTGGACAATCAGAGCAAGGAGATAGAGGATCAATATCTTGATCAGTTGCACAAGCAGGAGCTGCAACACCAGGTTGTAGCACATTGTTATTACGCAGCTTTTCATGTGGTAAAAGACAATCATTACATAACTCAGCAGCTCCCTTGACACAGATGCAGATGGATGAAGCTGTGAATAAGCTTTTCACTATGGAGGCACAAGTCAAACACCTAGTACACTCCTCACCTGCTTGCCATATCCCATGTTAAGGTGGGCCCAACATACATTGACTTGCTGACAATGGTGGACTTGCACTTGGTTCTGTGAATACAGGAGAGAGAATTAGAGGTGGGACGGAACCGAGAAATCATACAGCACAAAGAGGTGGGTTGCAGCAAACCTTGGATGGAATTCTATCTACTTTACAAATGGTCAATCTTCCCTTGAGCAGTAGTGGTTTTCAGCCGTCACCAACTGTAGCTTGATTTCAGGAACTCGAGCTGCAAGCCTCTGTGGAAAAGAAGGAGAAGCAGCTCCAGGTAATGAGTTGCCCTTCATAGTAAGTAGTTACATTGACTATTGAATCCTTTCATATACTTATGGCACAGACGACTGCAGAGATAATCAGGTAGAAATTGTTACTCCATTGAATGTTTAGGATATGTCGATGCACGTAAAGCGGTTACAACACGACCAGGATGATTTGAAACTGGAGTACGACAGGGAGATGAAGAGGATGTCTAATAAGTTGGAAAAGTTAGCCGAATCGCATGCCTCTGCACTTGCACAGAAGGTGCTAAACTGTTACTGCTTTAGTTTTAATGCATGATATACAAGTAATATATCTCCAGCTTAGGAGGCAATAGAACGGAACAGAAAAGCAATTGACACTACGTAGTGGTAATTCAACCCACCATCTGCAACATACAGGAGGCATCGAACCGGGCATTAGATTTGCAGTTGAGGGCGCTTGAAACTGAGCTTGCAAGCAACGAGGCAGAAAAGATTGAACAGATCACAAAATTCAAAGAGAGGGTAAGACGAAAATTGGGCATGCAGAAGGCTATTTCTTTGTGTGGGATCCATAATTGAATTCTTCTAAGAAGAGCAGGTGAGGCACATGGAAGAGGAATTGGTCTCGTTAGAGGCTCAAGAAGAGGGGCACATTCGGGAGTTCAAACGCCGGCAGGAGCAGCGTTTGCAGGTATGCTTCTGATATAGAATGCGTGCAACTGTACCCTCACAATGTACTTCACATGTCGATCAGCCTGACAGCTTGCACATTCTTTTCGAGTTACCTGGAGTAGATAAAGTGAATGTCCTATGCATTTTTGTGTGACAGCTATTTCGTATCCGTAATTCTTGGTGCAGAACTTTAAAACTGAGGCGCTGAACTGGAAAGCCGAGCATGAGAGTCTGCTTTCCAAGTACTCTGTTGTACAAAAGGAGCTGACAGCAGCTCTCACGCGGGAGAAAATGCTGCAAGCAGAGATTTCTGAGAAGGCAAAGGAACTTCAGAAGGTAGTCAAGCATACTCTGACCTTCGATCTATCAATCTGACTATTGTTCTCAGGTTGTCGAGGCTGAATATAAGCGGATTATTCTATGCGTTCTGCCAGGTGAATTAGTTGTTTTGATGTTCTCAACGTAATTTAGACCCAGCGTATTCCACTGTAAAACCAACATTTCCCCCAATTCACCTCAGGAGTGTCAACTGGGATGCACTATTTAGCAGCATGGTTAACTTGTTGAACTTCCTCAGGTATCAGTGCACTTCTCATATTCCATCCATCATACCTTAGTCCTCGATAGGCAAGAAGGAAAGAGCATTGAGTATTTCTTCTGAGCAGGAAGATTTCGTGGCCTTGTCAAAGCAACCACCTTTGGCAAAAATCAGAACAAATGTCAGCAAGAGTGTAAGCAACAGTGTGGTTTCTCTGGATACTGACCTGCCTGCTCCATCACCTCTTCGTTCTCCATATTCTAGTCAAGGTACAAGTTGCATTTGCGTAGTAGCCGAACTTTGACCCACCCTAAATCTAAATCCATGAAGAAGACCGTAGATTGAATTCCGATAAGCAGTGGTATGTGAAAATGAATCTAACTCTTCAAACGGGACTTATATGTGACTACAGGGACACTGGACCATGTACCTGATTTTCAAGAAGATCAACAGTCGTATGCCCAAGTGCAAGGCCTGCACCTTGAGAACCAGCAGCTGCAGTCTACAGTGCAGGATCTCACGGAGCAGAACGAGCGACTCCGATCTGTAGTGGGTAAGTTTTCTCCTGGCTGTTTGGCAGAGAGACTGTTGCGAAGATAGCCTAACGTTTGTTTTCAATTTGGGAACTGTTGACTAGGCATGATGCGAAAGGAGATGGAAGCATTGCAGAAAGCAGCGTTGGCGGAAAGCAGCAAAAAACAACTTACATCAACCATGCCAGAGGTGTGTGAATTTTGTGGTCTCCCATCTTCAAGACATTCTTGTTACAGTGTTTTGGCTTTGATTACGACTTTGTAGGTGACAATGCTGCAAGAGGAGGTGCAAAAACTGACGTCCCAAGCAGTTACAATAGCGTCACAGCTAAAGGTTTTGCAAGAAATCAAAACCGACACTGGTACAGGGGATGAAGGCATGCTGTCAGAGCTTCAGAGCAAGAGGACTGCAACACAACCGCATCTGTGAGGAGTGTGCCTGTACTTTGAATGTTACGGCCAAGTAGAGGCTGTCTCCCGAATTTTGATGTCCTGAGGGATAACTGTAATGCATGTGCAGGACAGTTAAGAATCCTCCAATTGGAACAGAAACAGCAACAATAATGGCATTGGAAAGGGAAAAGGCTGCACTTCTGAGGCAGCTGGAAGTCGCCGGGACTGATGTCATTCGCATCGCAAAGGAGCGAGATCAGCTGATGGAGCTGAGCAACTCATTACGGGCAGATTTGAACAGGTTAGTGACACTCCTCTGCTGCAATAATTACTTAATGGAAAGTGGGGCACCCATCCTTGCTGCCCACGTTTTGGCCGGGTTCGAAATTGTGATGTATACGTGATCGGGTGCACTGACCACATCTAACCTCGCCGTACCAGGTTGGCTCCTTTCGAATCTGGGCAAGCTGTGTCTAGCCATGGTTTCGTTGGGAGCCATGCCGCGAATTTTGAAACGCATACAAGCCATCTTGTGGTACTCCAGACTACCTTATCGCCTGGAAACTGGGCTCGGTTTGTCTAGTCAATCTGGAAAGTGAGGTGAATTATTCACACTGGCAACACGCTTGTGTACAGGGTAAAGCAAATGAACAGTCATCCGATCGAGGAAAGAATTTTTCAGGTGCATCCCAGAACAGTTCACAGCCAAATCTTCACAAAACCCGGTCAGATCCCTTCCAGAAGCTCATGCAATTGCAGGGAACTTCGACTACCACCCATGAAAGACGAGCAGTATCAGAATATGATCCCCTGCACAAGGTTAGTAAAGGCCGTGGCACAAAAATTTATGCACGTTGAATGGCATTCTGAAAGCATGCCTCATCACCTCACCAGAGATACAGTCATCTGCCCCACAGGGAACGGCTAGCCAGCTTTCTTGGTTGAAATCAGCCTCGAAACGTCGAGAAGACGCCGGTAAGGTGAAAGTGCGAAACTACAATATCAAGGATGAAGCGCTGTAGCCAAGCATCATCAATCTGTCCTTTAGGTACGTTCCTCTCAATCGGAATGGAATACTTTTTACACATCTGAAATTTGAACAAATTTGAATACCCTGGACTCTTGTGCTTGTCAGGTAGAGATGACATCAACTGTTTACATAGACGCTCGCCTGCATGAGTTACTCATCACGCATGAGCTTAGATTTCACAAGACAAAAGGTTTCCATGGACAAGAAAGGATAACTTGCGTACGTGGGAGCTGACATGCCTAAAAACCAGTCCTACTCGACTCCATATGTATATGAGTTACATAAACCCTGCTGCTGCTGCAGAGGAGCGCCAGTACTCCCCAGCGATGAGACCAACGGGAGATATTTGGGCCCAGGGAAAAGTTACTGGAAGATATGTACGTGTACAGACCACAAATCACACAGAGATGGCCCACAGGCAGACCAGTAGTTTGAAAGCCTTCGACTCCCAAAGAAGTTTCTGGCCATAGGCCATCTATCTCAATTCATCACTTACTGAACAAAAGCCTTTTCTTCGGTCATGACCTCAGGATGGGCTTCCTCGTTAAGTGCGACCTCCTCGGCCTCTTTCTTGGAATTGGGTGAAAAGATGTGCCGAAAGTTGAGGAACCGTCCCTTCGATGAGGAAGACTTGGCAGCCCGCAAAGCCGGAGAAAGGTTGCATAGTGGCACGTTCAGGACAGGCATTACCCGCACGCTAGCTGTATATGACCCCAGCTTCTCCGGGCTCCGAAAAGCAGGATCCTTTTGCTGCATCAAAAGGCTCAAGTGCTCCTGCTTTTTGCTGCAGCCCTTCCTTGTGCTACTCACACATTCCAGGTCCTTAAGCAAAATCTTGGAAGCCCCGGTATTCGGGAGGTCCACATCTCCCACCTTAACGGCAAGTTTTGTTGGGGAGCTGCCTCCGGGGCTCCTTCCAGGTCCCTGCCTCAGCCCAGAGGGTCCCCTGCGTAACCCACATGAGAGTATAATCCACCTCGAGTGTTTGGCTCGCCTCGCTGGACTATGACTTCTGCTCACATCCGATACTACGTCTAACGACGTCTCGTTGCTGTCGCGGTCTGGAATGAGCTCCTCCAGTGATTGAGCAGCAGAGCCAGAAGAGTAACTTCTGAGAGATGAGCAGGCTACACTCTTGGGACCTCCTGACCTGCTTTCCTCTGCCCAGCACCCACCAACTCCAACCTCCTGAGCCTCGGAGTCAGGAGCAACTTCCTCCTGTGGAGACTCACTGCAGGCAACGCCCAAATCCTCATCTGCATTTTGCTGACCTGCGCTACCCCGTCTGAAAGAGAAGCTCAACCGCCTTGAGAAGGACTGTCGCTTGCTCTCTGTCCTCTCAAGTTGCCCATCTTCTTGCGGGCATTCGTCACTTGGTTCCCCAGTCTTCAACTTCATGAGAGACCCAAATAAACCCTTCCACCTGAAAGTTTTGGGAGGTCTGAAAGAGGGTGATGGCAAACACGACCCCGCACGCGAAGGGGGAGAGTCAGGGGAAGGGGTGTAGGACGAAGCATGGGCAGGAATGAAGGGAAAATTTGCAGGGTCCAACGGGGATGACGGAGGAGGAATAGCAGAGCTGGACACAGCTGTCGACTGAGGTCCCGAACTGGGCGACAAGGTTACCAGAGGGGTCTCAAAATTGTGACCTTCATGTCCAGAACCACGGTCACCAGCCACTCCGCTACTGCGCACTTCTTCAGCAAAGCGGAATGCTTCCTCGTCAGCCCCGACATACTCCAGCCGGCCCATCCTCTGCGACATTTGCAAAGGAAGCAACTTCCCATTGCAGAAGAGCTCGTCCGCCGTCTGCATAGCAGCGCTGCTCATTGGTGGGTCTCTTCCAGCAGCGGACATACAAAACTCGAACTCGGCAGAATAGTCCACGGCGTCGCCGTCCTTCTTCCCCTTGCTCTCTTTCACAAAGAACTCAAAATCCCCGGATCCACCATCGCTGAGATCCCCCGCAGCACGCTCCGCGCTCACGTCGAGTCCTTTATCCACAAAATCCACAGAGAAGGAAATCCGAGGATCAAGCCATCCGACACCAGCTCCTGAGTCGTAAGCCGAGTCGCTGCATCTTTCCGACGCCATCGCTGATAGAGCAGAACTGGAGCCCTCCCGCTCTCACATATTACACTCACAACCACCGCGAGCACTCCAGGTTGCACGGAGAGCTGCCCCCTATACAATCTCTCCAGCACAGCAAGCCATGAGAGGCCGAAGGTGAACTTCCCCCATTCAGGTGAAGCGCGCCGATTGGCCTGAAAAGGCAAAGGCAGCACGTTCTCGTCAGTGGGTGATTCAGAAGGAACCATCACTCGGACGAGCTGCAGATCTGGAAGGAAAAGACACGCAGCTTAACCTCTAGGCATTACCGGAAAGGAGGAACACCCGCATTCCTCATCACAAAAGTCTATCCGCACTGCGCCTGCTGCCTCCTCCGAAACCAGCACCTTGTATCGACATTAGAGCTCCCGCCCTGGCCAGTGGGACGGAGAGACGAAGCTATCAGCGAGTGGAGAAGGAGAAGAAGTTTTCGAATTTCTACAACCCAGTACAGTGCCCGCAAAGACTGGGATCACACACTCTACTCCCAGCGCATAGCACAGCACAACCCACAACCGCGGAGAAGAATCAAACGAGGGGAGCAAACGGCACAAAGTCAGAAAACAATGATCACCTCGAAACGAAACAGCCCAACTCCGACAATGGCGCCAGTAACGCGAGACTGCAGTGATCAGACGGCTAATTCGCAGGAACCTGTCTCCCCTCGCGTAAAATGCAGCAGGCCAGAAAGCTTCTCGCAGAGATGCAATGTGGTGTCGAATTGCATGCGAGAGGAAACTGCAGCGGGAGCGGAATTGGCAGACACGACACGGGAAACTGGAGCAGCCGCAGCGAGCGCCCTGGAGCTCGTGGTGCTGCTACTGGTGAAGCAGCCAGATCCGGGAGAAGGGGCAGGAGAAGCAGCAGAGATAGCGATCCCCGCTTTCCAGCTGGAGCGAGGGAGCGAGGAGGGGCCTGGAGCCGGCGAAAGGGGCGCAACTGGCGCAACGCTGCGCAAGAAAACCCTAAGCATTATTTCAATCCGGCCGGGTAGCGGCCTTGTCCGGACGTGTAGTGCCCTGTCATCGGCACGACAGACGGAAACGCACATGCCCGGCGCTAAAAATAGGCTGCAGGCGCGTGTAGGTATCCGGTGACTATCCAGTCAGGGGCAGGCGCCGGAGAAATCTCGCTCGCGGGCCGCTATCGGTTCCTGCACATGGGGCATGCCATGCCAATTGGCTATCGCCAAGCCATGCCCCTCTGACCCTGGAATTAAGGAAGCGGCTTCAGACACCTTTATTGCCGCAAGCATTAGGCTTGCGGCCGACCGGTCGCCCAAGTACGACCGCGGAGTCCGCGGTTTCCCGTTCCCTGCCGTTTCGCCATCGGGGTTCTTGCCCGCGCGCCCGCACAGCCGTTACTATTAATCCCATCATCGTCATCGTGGGGGATGTCAAGTGTCGGGAAACGGGCAACGGGCAACGGGAAACGGGGAACGGGGAATACCGGAGTGATGGAGTAACGGAACGGGAACCGAGGGATGGTGAGGGCCGAGGCGATGGCGCCTCGAGCTCCATGGGGAAGCGGAGGCGGTTTCGTGTTGCCGGTGGATTCCTCGTTGCTGGTGGTGCCAGATGGAGCATGAACCATGGTACCTGCAGTGATGGAATATATTGAGCGGATCAAGACATCAGCATGACAAGTGTGGCGGTGGCATGGTGTGACAGGCACGATGCCGAGCAAGCCCTAGCTCCAGCTCCCCAGCTCCAGCCCGGAGCGATGGATGTGGCTGTAGAACCACTTGTTTACTGATCCGCAAGCACGACCTCGGGAAGATGGGAAAGGGTAAGGGAAAGGGAGAGAAGCATGCTCATCTCGGATTCTTGACAAGTGCTTCTGAGGCAGGAATCGGATGTGTGTGACATTCTGTGGTGTAGTGCAAGTAGGCTAGAGCATGTTGCGCGAGATTGTGTGACTGAAGGAAGTGCGAACCAGAGCTTCCGACATCAGCTTTGTAATCCAAGGATCTTATGTTCCAACACAGCACCACTGTTGTCGTCATCAGCTTTTGGCGGGATGGATGTCGGTCACACCTTTTCTATGGTGGGACAGCTAGATATATCTATCTGTAGACGATGTTACTGTGTGTGCGTGATGAGGGACGGCCTAGAGAGGAAACCAGGTGCAACACGCCGGGGGTTGGTGACATGGTGTGATTCGCTTGCTTTTGCAGTGGACGAAAGGTCTCGGTCAAGGAACTTGGTGATGGAGGAAAGGGCATGGGCAAAAGCTGCCATGGCAACGCTAGGTATTTTGTCTGGATGTTGCGCTCATGGGCTCTGGTGCATGCTCCTCATTCCTTCTCCGATTTCCATATCTGGATTCTGAAGGCTCGCATGAAGGAGATCCGCCTCGGCATGTGTGCTCCGGCCAATGGCGTGCATCTCCTTGCAGCACAGGGCACCGTGCGGTGGAGTGCTGTGCTGTGCTGTGCTGTGCTGTGCTGTGCTGTGCAGTGCAGTGTGCACCAGCTTGGCTCTCAACGCGCATGCCTTGACTTGGGAGAGTGGCCAAAGTCGGAGCTCCACTTGTGGATATGTAATGCTGTTACGTTGTAGGTAAGGTAATCCCGAAGATCCACTCCCCCGTTGGCTCAGCCTTCAACTCCAACCATGTCAACGGGTTTGGCCCATTTTGGCTGGCAGCTGATGCTGCTGATGGTGGATGGACGATCCAGGGTTGATAGAATGCCGGGCCAAATTAAGGGGCGGGAAAGAAGTGAGGCTGTAGGTGCTGGGTACAGGCATATGATTGGACGCTGCTTCCGAGAACCGTTAGCCCAAATCTGCTGACACACCTAATCTTGGCGCATCCTCCAGTTTATCTAATTTAAGATGGCGCCGATTTGTTTGCTGTTTTCTGTTACCGAAGTGGCAGTGGCAGTGGCGGTGGCGGTGGCAGTGGCAGTGGCGTGGTTTGAATTCAAACCACGCCACTGCCATGTAATGTGTATGTATGTGTGTGCACTGTGCAGTAGATACAGGTAAGTATGGGCTGGTTCCCACCTGGAGGCGGGACTACACCCACTGTAGCCGTAGCCTGTAGCGAAGCCCTGGAATGCCAAGCGTAGGGGAGACTCGTGGTCTGGCCTCCGGCCCATCCACATCGGGATCATCAACAGCCAGTGCAGGTATTCAGGACATTCCTGAATTTTCTGGAACACCAAACTCCTCAAAAGACGAGAAGGTACTGTACTATGAGGCCACTGGAAGCCTGGAAGACTGGAAGCCTGGAAGCAGGAGCCTGGCCGCCTGTGCCACCAGGGCAGCGCGGTGGAATCTGCACATAACGCAATCTAGCATATTTCATGCATATGTATCTGTGAGGCAAGCCTGTGAGCCTGCGAGGGCTGTGGGCTGCTGCTCGTCATCATGCGTGTGGTTGTCTATCAGGCTCCAGGTTCTAGGCTCCAGGCTCCAGCCTCCAGGCTGCAGGGCCCCATGCTGCAGGCTGCATTTTTATTAGCTTGCAGATTACAGGAGTGATCAGGGGGAGCAGGAGGAGGACATGTATCTATGGCGTGGGGGTCGTGGTCAGAGGCAGGACTGATGAGAGAAAAGGGGTTATAAAAGCTTCCTGCCCCGCAGGGTACCTGCTCTGCTCTGTAGCATCACTAGTTGCAGTCTGCAATTCATGTATGGCCAAGGACGTGGACTTGACTGACTGGAGGCTTCTGCATACCGTACGGCGCGGATTGATTAGAGGCAGCAGGCGCAGGCTAGCAGCCCTGGACCTGGGCCCTGGGTCTGGGCCCTGGGCCTGGGCCTGGACTGGACTGGGTGCCACTGCCTGCAGGCGCAGGCGCAGCATGGCACTGTCACGCTCCGAGCTCTCTCCACTGCCTCCCTGCCTGCCTGCCTGGCTGTGCTTTTGTGCATACATATCATAATGATGGTGGTGGGGCCCTCAAAAGAATCACATGGTGAAGCTTGCTGTGAGTGGCTCACATGCTTGCCATGTGACCTCATCGCCCTTTCCCCGACTCCCAGTCTACTATGTATGTGGATCCCTGATTCTTTCCTGCCCTAGAATACACTTTGCTCAGCGAGCCTGCCTTGCTGCCCAAGCAACAAGTGCACCTCTCAGGGCCCGTGTTATTTCACCGCCTGAGAAGCCCTCGTACACCAGGCCCCACGACGCTATCCACTACCCACAGCTTTAAGCCCAATGATACGCAGCAACGGGTGCGCACCGCGCTTCGGTGACAGATAGAAGCGCTTCAGGCCTCCACCCAATCCAAAGCCCAAACTAGACAACTCCTGTTTCCTCACAACAAATCTCAGGACCTAGGCACTATTGTATGTGCCTTTTCATTGTCACAAGGACAGGCATTTCAAACCCACACAGGCCCTTGTTAGAATCAGCGGACAAACGAAGCAGCAGCAGCAGCAGAAAGGCGTCAAGATTATTTATCCTACATTGAATAATAATAATAGGTTCTCGGTCAAAATTGCACCGGCTCTTAAATAATTGGTGAGCTGGCTTTAGGTGTTCAGTGTTCAGCGTTCAGATCAGTAATCAAATGAGCCTTCAAAAAATGTGGCTCAAAAAAATGTCAGAGATCGGACTGTATGTAACACTATGATACAATGGCAAGGCACTTCACAGAAACAGACGGCAAGAACAAATGTGACCGAAAGCCCCACAAAAACCATACAGGCTTCAACTGCTCAAATATAACCACAACCAAACTGGGCAAAGCACCGAAAGCTGCTGGGAGCTACAGGGGCAGAGGGGCCGAGACACCAGCCGAGCCATCGCTCAACTACTTGTCTGCCAGCCTGCCTGCCTGCTGCCCCGGCTGGACAGACTTTCCATCGCCGACACTATCCAGCCATAGGCACAATAGAGTAGAATGGCGTGATCGACCATACTACCAATGGCCACATCATTCTTTACCTCGAGCACCTCTCTTAACTTGGCACAAAAAAGCAAGCCTGGCTGCTGCATCTTGGACAAAGCTCCCAAGTGTTGCAACCGTGGCAGTGGTGCTGCCGATCTTCTCTATCCCACGTGAAACCATGCACATGTGATTAGCTTCAACTTTCACCATCACCCCATGAACACCGCTGCATCCAGCAACGGCCTCGGCAATCTGTCTCGTGAGACGCTCTTGGACCTGCAACCTTTGGCTGTAAACTGTGACCATCTTCTGCAGAGCAGATCTATTGATGTGACGCGCTCCCTGAACAACAAAGTAGCCAATATGCACGATTCCAGCAAACGGAAGCAGGTGATGCTCGCACTGTGACAAAAAGCACAAATCCTGCTGCAGTGAGAAGGATCCTGTTGCACCATCGACCACCATCAAACCAGCCACCAACTCTGTGGAGTGACACCCGTTACTGTATCCATTCAGCCCACCATTTATACTCCCGTTGAGACCCAAACTTGCAAAATTCCCTTGTGTTGACGCAAGCAGATTGCGGACAAACCGTTCTGGCGTGAAACGCAATCCATCCCTCCCCGGATCCTCCCCAACAGCTAACAGCAGTGTCTCGACAGCAGCAACCATCTCAGAAAAAGAAGGCAAAGGAGGCTTTTGCGCCCAGCCTAATGGAGCAGACAGCCCACACAGTCGTTGTCCACACCCATTGGTAAGTAGAAAAGGCTCACCATGCAAAACGGACCCAAGACCTGCCTCCGAAAGGCCTCGTGGTACACCATGATCACCCAGACGAGGAGAGAATGGACAGCACTTCCGTGCGCAGCTCACCCCGAGGTCCACGTCCAACATGGCGACGAACTCATCCCAAAGATGGCCACCACCCTGAAGTTGACCTCTTGCAGCATGCACCGTAGAGGGCACCCAAACCATTCTATCAGCATTCAGAGAGTCCATCACGCCGTTGTTAGCAGCCATCGGCCACTGCAGATGCCAACACTCCACAACAATAGCAACCCCAAAAGGCTTCAGGACATCGGCCAACGCCTGCACAACCTCATCGGCGAATCTCTCTGGGCTCTGCAGGCGCTTGGCGTACATCTCAGCCACACGGGGCAGCTTGCTCAGCCCAACCACACGGTCACCCGAAGGCACATACGCCATGTGGCAACGCACCCTGAAGGGCAGCAGACAGGCTTCACAGGACGCAAACAGATCCACGTTCCTGACAACCACCATCCCTCCAGACCCGCCTCCGCAACCGGCCCCCGCCCCAGCGCCTGCCTCAGCAAACAGCGCGTCTCCGATGATATGCTGAGCCGACTGCCGATACCCTAGGCACAAACACACAACAAGCAAAACCGGGAATTGATGCCAGTGTCTGCAGCACGCCATCCACCGTACGCAGAAAGCAACAGGTTGGTGGTTCAGCCAATGTGGATACTCACATACACAAGCAGCAGCAGGTGTGGGAAGAGAACAGAGGTTCAACCAATGTGAGTGAAGTTTCATGCACGAACGCACGCGATGTAAGCGATCTCGGCGTCGCTGGTCTCTGATTGAGGATGAACAGCTGAGACCTTTCAGATTGCCAGAGGAGGTGCAGAAAGCCAGCCTTCAACAGGATCCACCCCGACTAAATCACGGCAAGGGCTGGGCGTGGCGAGTGGTATACCTCTGGTGGCACTCATAAGCGCCCGCGCCACCCGGAGCGGCGTCTTGACGAGGCCATCCCGCCCCGGATCCTCCCCCAACCCGTGCAGCAGCACCGAGACCGCCGCCATCATCTCCCGCAGCTTCCCTCCGTCCGCCTCCACGGCGGGCGCGCAGAGCTCCTCCTCCTCCACCAGCGTGTCCGTGAGACAGGCCTCCCAGCCCGAGACATGCTCTGGCGCCATGATCTCCAGCTGCCGCTGCTGCTGCTGCTGCTGCTGCTGTGGCCGCTGCTGCTCTTCATTCCGGACCAGATCCCTTCACCCCGCGCTTCGGAATTGCTGCAGTGCAAGCGGGATCCTGGCCACCGCCATCCCCAATCCGTGCCCGTCCCATCCACGATCTCCCGGCCTGCTGCTCCTCCCGCTCCGGCTGCAGCACGATCTGGATCATCCCTCGGCCATGGCCGGTCGCATGGAGAGAGGATCAGGCGATGCGTGGACGTGGGAGAGCCGATCGTGAGACTGGCTGTGGACGCCGATTTCAAGGGACCAATGTTCGCCTCGTTTTAGGGCTTGTAATGCCGCTTTTTATCGTACTTTACATCAAATCATATGAAAACGACGTTGGCAGCGGCTTTATCTCTGCTCCCACTCCCACGTCATATCGCCAAATGGCTGCCACCTCCTCCCACTTGCGCAGCAACACTCTCGACTACCCGCATGCCATACCATCAGCTTCAAGTTTAGACCCTTGTCAATAGCTAATGTATTAGTTAAGTTAAGTTAGATGGATTACCTTTTATAATGAACTTGATCGTGGATTTAATTCATAATCGCCCCACAGGACTTTACACAAGGCAGCCCGCGGGGGCTTTTCACAAAAAGGGTATGGGTAGCAGCACCTCATCTCAAGGGTGCTTGACCGTGGAGTTCCGATAGACCGACGTCTATATGTCATTTAAGGGAGGACTAGATGGATTATCTTAAACAACTTATTTCGAAAACGATTTATATAAAAATAAAAGTAGAAATGAATGTATTAAGTAATCAGCACCTCATCTCAAGGGTGCTTGACCTTGGAGTTCCGATAGACCGACGTCTATATGTCACTTAAGGGAGGACTAGATGGATTATCTTAAACAACTTATTTCGAAAATGATTTATATAAAAATAAAAGTAGAAATGAATGTATTAAGTAATCTCCTCCAAATGAGAAAATTCAACCAACAGTGGTACGGACTTATGTTTAAACTAAATAATAATAGATTCAAAATTGTCCGTTGATTCGAGGGCTCTCCTGGTCAATCATAATAAATTCAAGTGGGATGATAGCAACAAAGCAAAGGATGGTCTGCTTGGCAAAGGATGATCTGCCTAGAGTCAGTCTTGGGAGGAGGCAGCCAAGTATGTCGAGGACTCTTCAACGTGTGGCAGAAAGAAACAAGCGCAATGTTGCAGTACCAAAAGAAGAGCATGAGCCACAGCCTTAGTCGGGGAGCCCTACATGTTTGGTGTCGTGTGAAGTCCTAATAGCACTTTATGTCAAAGGGCTTTTGAAAATTGACGGCAGCAACGAGAAGCCTTGTTTAGATGCCAATCTAAGGGGTGGGCGGACAAAGAGGGTCGGTGAGGAGGTCGAGAGACCACCCTAGTATCTAGAAAAGGCAAAAGGAGGGTTTCCAGAGCTTCTCACATGGAACCAAGAGGGCAAGTATCGCTTTACAAACTCAAAAGCAAACGTACTTAGTTCGGGTCATGCGCAAAGTGGACGAGCCGAAGTAGTCCCAGCTAGAAGACTCTTCGTCTCCATACATGTGTAAAGTCTTAGCAACTCTTTATTAAAAGGGCGAGTTTCCGTTACCAGCACCTACCATACGTGCTCCATTGCCTTTGGGAAAGGGAGGAGAGGAAGAGGAGGAAGAAAGGGCAAAAGAAGAGGGTGGGGAGGGCACCCCTTCTCTCGTGGATCACCATAATTCATCGAAAGCCTAGCCTTCTTCGGGTAGGCCATCCTTTAGGTTCACTATCATTTGCGATCCCACCTTTGTTTAAGAAGGCCACTTCCGAGGTCCACCATCTTTTGGAATCTTGGTCATGTTTTGGGAGGCAATGTCCAGAGTTCACCATTGACTTTTGGGACATCCAAGTGGATGCATTTCGAGAGCGCGGAGCATGTGAGCCTTGGACACGTGTGTTAGCGTGCGTTCTTAGGTAATAACATCCGGATAACAACTTGACGAGATACCATCTAGTATCGAGTAAATCTCCTCCACAGCGGATCCAGGACCTTTGCAACATGATGTGCGGCAGTTCACATGTGAATACAACCTGAAAGATATAATCTACAGTGGATTCAAGACCCTCCAATATCTTGAGCAGTTTACTACTTATTTGAAACCTACATGTCATGGCGTATGATACTAATCTATGTACTTGAGTTTAGTGTTTGATTAATATTAATTACTAATCTATTTACTTATCTTTAAGTAAGTAGTTAGTATTAATAAATCTAAAGCGCTTACGTTAATCAATCATTTATTAGTGTTAATTAAGCATGGTTAGCAATAGCTAAGTGGATAAGTACAAGTAATATGCTAAAAATAAATCATTTATTAGTTTTAATTAAGCATGGTTAGCAATAGCTAAGTGGATAAGCACAAGTAATATGCTAAAAATAAATCATTTATTAGTTTTAATTAAGCATGGTTAGCAATAGCTAAGTGGATAAGCACAAGTAATATGCTTTAGCATATTCCTTGCATATTATTGTGTACTCTTAGGATATTTCCGGCATATACTGATGCCAATAGGATGTATATATAGACTTTTTCACAGAGGACAAGCTCATATCATAGCTTGTCTTCTAGATATGCAATGCAAGAGTGTTGTGAGGAGGCCAAAGCTATGACTCCGAGAGCGATGTGTGAAGAATTTGCGTGTTGTTCTCATGGGGAGAGTATGCGAGCTACTCCCTCCTATCATTATTGGTTTGCACCTATACTTGCATACTAAACTTGTTTTGCTTGGTTGTATATATTGAGGAAGTGCTTATATAAATGCAAGTGATTACCTCGTGCGATATCCACCAATTAGTTAGAACAACGTTCTTCTATCCAACTTTGATGACCATTTGGAATCATTTTTTGTGTTCTCAACTGTGTCTGGTCTAGACGCATTATCAAAAGGTTTTCTACCATGTGTCTTGTTGTACCCGCACAAGGCACAACTACACCAATCATTTGATGGTTCTGTGCTAGATCAATTCCTTGCAGGTCAACTTAGTTAAGGAATGTGAGGGTGCATAGACGCCCCAATGTTGTATGAACTTTTAGCATAGAGTTATGGAGAGCACGGATTCTTTGTTCTGTTTTTACGTAACTTTCTTCATTGTTCTTCCTTCAATAATGAAGCTCGTTCTCCTATAAACACTTTTTTTGTCTCTCTCTCCTTCTTAGGTGTACTCTTTCGGCTCCTGCCTTCATCTGGCTAAAAGAGTTGGCTGGTTTGAGCTATGATTCGGCTTCTTCCTTGATTTATAGGTTTTGAGTTTAAGCTTAGAGTATGAGTATATAGATTTAGAGCTTGAAGTAGGGTGTGAGATGAGGGTTTAAGCTTAAAGTGTAAGTATAAATTTAGGGTTTAAGCGTAGGGCATGTAGTATAAACATGGACCACAGGTATTCGAAGACTTGGCATTTGGGTGTGTAAAGCAGTGCTTGCTCCCTTGGTTCAATGCGGAAAGATCCCGAAACCCTCTTTTGCTTTTTCTTGACCTCCTCACCGATCCTCCCCATCCTTACTTGCCCACCCCTCAAATTGGCAGCAAAACAAGTCTTTTAGGTACTTCCGTCAGTTTCTGGCCCTTTGACAGAAAGTTATGGTGCTAGGACTTTAGATGGCTACGGACAAGTAGGGCTCCTCGACTAATATTGATTGTGGCTCGTGCACATTTTCGAATTCCAGGATGAGTGTTTCCTTTCTTTGGGATTGCAATGTTACGCTTGTTTTCTTCCGCCTCACGTTGGAGTGCCCTCAAAGCAATCCACTCCCTCCTCCCAAGGATGAAGGCATGCCATGCTTTTGCTTAGTTGCTATGGTCCCGCTTGGATTCATCATTATTGATCCAAAGAGCCCCATATTTATTATTATCGATCCAGAGAGCCCCTAATCAACGAATATTGTTTAATTTATTCTTATTGATTACCTAGTTTAAGACATCAGTCCCTCTCACTTTTGGTTGGATATTTACATTTCGAGGATCCAACTGTCCAGTATAGCCGTGGGGTATATGAGGGAGGAGAGTATTGTGGAACGCCAAATTTTGGGTCCACGGTTAGAAGAGGGGCGGATGCCTCTAGTTTGGCGAATGTATGAGCTCACGAGAAAGCGTATTAATGAGCTCAAGGCCAAGGGTGCATTAATGTAAGGAATGCACACAGAAGCGGTGAATAAGGTGAATTATCTCTACAAAGAATGGCGGCCCACCGAGAAGAATGCTAACCAGCGATTACCTGCAGTTGCGGGCATAGGCTCAGAGCGTTTTGCGCGCCAAAATGATGCAAACCAGATGCTCACAATGGCTCGCGCGGATCACGAGTATGCTCATGTTCTAATATCAACCCCATTAGAAGCTACCTTCATTACCAAGAAAAGGAAGCCTTGGGCCTCGAGCATCATGATGAACTTCATAATGACATATATTTATGTGGACCCCTCAATCTTTGCCTCACTACTATGGATGGCACCAGGGAGTATACTTCTACCGCTTTTGCATCCTCATTCACCTAATAAGCCTCATCAATGCCCGCCGCTCTTCCAAATCCGAAGTTGCGGTTAAGCCGGATGGTGGATCGACCGG